>CAVNZL010000138.1:382500-670000 GCA_963693355.1 Pontia daplidice | reverse complement strand
CCCCCCCCCCCCCCCCCCCCCCCCCCCCCCCCCCCCCCCCCCCCCCCCCCCCCCCCCCCCCCCCCCCCCGCCCCCGCGCCCCGCGCGCCCCCCCCCCCCCCCCCCCCCCCCCCCCCCCCCCCCCCCCCCCCCCCCCCCCCCCCCCCCCCCCCCCCCCCCCCCCCCCCCCCCCCCCCCCCCCCCCCCCCCCCCCCCCCCCCCCCCCCCCCCCCCCCCCCCCCCCCCCCCGCCCCGCGCGGCGGGGGCCGGGGGGGGGGGCCCGCCGCGGCGGCGGCGCCCCCGCCCCCCCCCCCCCCCCCCCCCCCCCCCCCCCCCCCCCCCCCCCCCCCCCCCCCCCCCCCCCCCCCCCCGGGCCGCCGCCCGCCCCCGCGGCCCCCCCCCCCCCCCCCCCCTAACAATTTGCGAAATACGTGTGAATTACGACAAAAAATCAAGTCTTCAAACGGGGTAAATCTTAGCAGAGCCTGGCCGTATATCGAACGTTTCAAGGTACATAAACTTTTCCTCTCTCTAATCTATGGACAATTATACATCAAGCGTCATTTGTCAGCTGTCGTTATAGTTCCCGCTTTATTACAATGTTATTTTCTAACGACGACAACATACTAAATATATGGCCAAAAACAAAAATACATTAAATTAAATTATCATATTATATGGCAACGATTATGCAACAAGAGTATAAATTATTAATTTGGGCAATGTTTAGTATTTAAGTAGCGTCCAATAACTTATGAAGAAAACCTTTAGAAACATCAGTGAGTACAATATGAGTAATTTTATAGATATATAAGTGGCTCGTTCAATCAGACTCACATCCGGCGGAAGTCCTCCCGAGAGTTTCATAGAATATGCGAGTTTAACGTGTTGTCTGTGCATTAACTATAACAAGATAGTAGCTCTTGTCTTAAAAACTATGTATATGTAAATATATAAATATAGATATAAAAGTGAATATGTTATTCTTATATTTTAAAGCTTATGTTAGTTTGATTTGTTAAAAAAATATAATTTCGTAGCATCGAGCGTTGAGTCGTCAAAATTTAAAGGATAGTCCTATTTTGGATGTCAATATGAATAATAAGCCAAAAAATTACTAATGCTAATAATGGGATGTTGCGGCGTGTTTAAGACAAGATATTTGTGTATATATATCTTATACGACTCATCAGCTGCTGTCCCCCGAGCTCCTCAATAGTGGAGCCAGCGCGTCATAAACCTTGATGAGAACGATTCTTTTACAAAATTGATTACGAGTGACGAACCGCTGTTCCATCTCTTGGGGTATGTCAATAAGCAGAAACATTGCATCTGGGCCACTGGAAAAAACCTTTACACCATACTGCGACGAAATTTAATGCACAAACATTCATATGTATAAAATTAATTCGTAATTTTCAAAAGTAGTTTAACTCAACTTACATAAAACTATTGATCTCAATCATTCATTTAATAATTAAAAATAAGCTGTGCAATCCATCCAGATATAAAAATTAAAGATCAAATGAAATCCGATCGTATAACAAAACCACGAGATCATTCAACTATAAAAATGGTTTCACGCGTTCTACGTTCGCATAAACATTTCGAGCAAACACGCCACGAAAATGTTTCATTTTCATACAAAATATTTTTTACAAATGTAAGTGACCCACTAACCCCTTTGAAGGTATGCTAATTTCAGGTCAAGTAGAGAGCATAAGAGCTGGTTGAAAAGCGTTTTTCAGGCATTCCATGCCGAACATAAAAGAGCTTTCCTGATAGATGCATCGAGCTTTGGCGTATTCTCTAACAACAAAATTAAATTTATTTCCACTTATTCCACACGTTGTACATTTTATAAACACTATATTTACCTCCGAGACATCTAAACCGCTGATAAAGTTTATAAGTGTGAGTTAAAATGAGCTATGAGGGCTCCATTAACTTCATTGTAACACAACTCAATAAAATGTCTGAGAAATAATAGAGATAATGTGTTCAACAAAGAAACGATAGTTTTATATGTTTAAAGAAAAACACTTTGTTAACGGATTAAGTTATGTATTTTTACAAAATTTATGTATATTACATTATTTTAAATTTTTCCGACGTTTTGCGTGCGTGGTCACGATAGACTAAACACAAAAGGTGTTAATTGTCAAAATACATATCACAGCTGCAGAGAGGTTATGTGTTATCTGTATTTATTGCCCCGGAGTTGGTATCGACCGACGATCGAGATCAAAGTGTTTTTCTTTAAATGGGTTATAATTATGTTAATAAAAGAATATTAGTTTTATATATTTCATGCGAGCTTTTACGTAAGACATACTCCAAGTGGTTCATATGGGATTTTTGAGCTCTAAATATAAATTGGTTTTATTTAAAAACGAATTGTAAAAATTTAGTTCACGACTGTTATTAAGTATGAATCGGCAAAAAATCATTCCTGTTACAAATATTTTACTGTGAATTCATTGTTTACAGGCTACCAACAACACAGAGGCATATAATAATTAATAGAATGAGGCGTTGAGTCATCTCAATGAACGCTATTTGTAGAGGCAACTCTTGAGGACGTTCCGGTGTCGCGGAGAAACGTGCGGCGAGCGTTTGAGGGTGTTTTCGCGGAGTACTAATAAATCGGTCTATTAGAGTTGTATAATACAATAGTTTTGTTGTTCTTTTTCTTCATATTTAACATAAATACCATTGTAATTCTCGTTGGCAGACCAAGCGAAATTTGCTTAATTTCATTCGAGTACTGGCTAATGTAATGAATATAGTTATGTAAACGAAGAAAAGTATGACTTTATATAACAATCATCTGTTAGTGTCTTAGCTTTAATTTGTATATTAATCTCTGTTATATGTTACGGGTTATTTACTCACAATTTTATTAATTTTGTTAAAATTGTATTTAGATAATTCATGGACTAACTATAGTTTGTTTTCAACTAGTACTAAGATTATTTGCTTTAGCTAAGAGCAATTTAAGCATTTATATGTATATAATCCGCACCATGTTTATAAATTTAGGAAAACGATTCAGTTGGTTCTGATTAGAATTAATTATATGGTCACAGTTTCCACATTTATCTTTTCATTTGGGTACAATTTCTTTGCTATTTTATTAAGCATTTTTAACTCAGTACGTAGCTTTTTAAAATTAGTGTTAATAATTGTGCTTTTAGGTGGTAGATGTACAATAAATAAGTTTGATATTGTAGACTATACGCTAAAATGTTTACGAAATAAATGCAATAAAATTTTCTAATAAAACCCTCACAATTATGACGAAGCGCGTCGCCCAATCAACTGAGTCAACATAAATTATATATGAATTTTGTTGCTTACGCCATTGTTTTCCAACAGAATGAAAAAATAAAACGCCTACGTAACATTGCGGCGTATACTCCGCATTATACCGCATTCCCTCTTACGAAAAAATATCCAGAGGCGCCTTCCCGTCTTAATTTTTGTTACGTCTTAGTTTTCGTTCGCGAACACTCTTGGCTTTCCGTTCGTGCTTGTTAACGCTGTGCAAGTTAAGTTTGTCATAATGACAATCATTCAATTATGGTAATTTCGTTACAAACTTACAAATATTGCCTCTTTGTAATATAGTAATTATAAATATCCGAACGTAGGATGTTGTATGAATCACCCACAAAGTACTATATAATTTTTATCATAGTTCAGATACGATTTGACATAACTAATTGAATACACCACTTTTTAGATATATAGTCAACAAAATTATCTATGTCAAGTCAACTATTAAAACAAACAATTTATTGTATGAATTGTCTTCAAGTACTGTGGTTCCCTAGAGCATACCCCATCTAAAATGTGACGTTAGTTAAGTTATAGAGTGAATACATTTATTAGTGTCCAAACATTCTGAAATGACCTGAATTTTATTGTGTTTTACAAACATTTTCATGTAACCATGATTATATAATTACAAATCTCAAGATTCTAATAGCTATGACAAATATATTGCAAACTAGAAAAAAATATAATCTTAAGTAATGGATTAACAATCGCAAAACGGTACATTGGAATGAAAGTAAATGGTTTAATTAATAAATATATTATTACAAAATGTCTTTATATAACGTTGAGAGCTTCTCATGAAAAAGTGACATGTCAGTGTCAGGTCAGTGGACCATTACAATGGCTGTTTTTGCATTTCATTTTGTTGTTATATCTTCGGAAATATTGATTTAAATGACTATATAAATGGCCATATTTAATATACATTAAATTCATAATATATGTAAGTTACTTAATTAGATAAGTATTATGCTGCATTGGTTAAAATAAATCAAAACGCAAATAAGCAATTATTTCTCCTAATAAGCTAAGAATAAAAAGATATTATTTTGGTTTAACAGTACTAGATAGAAATATGTCATATCACAGTGGATAATTATTTTTTATTAATCTATCTATATATACAATCGTTTTCAACGTAAGCGCAAAAAATGTATTCATTTACTAAGAAATCTCTAATATTATCAGTGTTTCACTAATGTATAATGCAGGTATTATACATACTTTCCTCATCTATGTGCCATAATTACTGCTGGTAATTGATATTTCTAGAAAAAATGTTGACTTAAAAGATTCGCAATAGATGGCAATGTACAGCTTGATTCGTTTAGGCTCTCACTTTGTTACTATCACTACTTTATTTTTGAGCTACAAACTTGAAATATATCGCGTTCGCTAAGGATGTATATAAAATCGGGAAAAAGAAAAAAATTACCATATGTCAGATGAGAGGAGACGGTTTTGGCGTAATAATAAAGTCAGCTTATGTCAGCTTATAAGCTATTTAAATTGGTTCTAAGAGTTATTAAAATCATCCCCCCCCCCTTTTAACCCCCTCCCCCCCCCCCAGACTTCATCAAGGGATCCCCTTAATGCGTCATTATTTAAATAATAGGTCTTTACCTATGAAATTGCCGTATTGAAGTACAGCTTTTAAAAAAAAGTTTTGATTGGCTATGCTCTATTCAAATTAATTTTGTTTTAAACATAGACTTTATTTACAAAATCAGCTTATGATTAGTGTATTTTCATTAATATCAACATTTTTCCTAACGGACTTTTAAACTTCTTTAATTATGGAATATCAGTTCCGTCGTGGCACCAACGCGGCACAAACGACACGTAACATCAACGACGTTTTCGGAGAGAAACGTACAAACCAACGTACACTTCATTATTAGTTTGCTCGGTTCCCGAAGACTTGAAAAATGAACCTCGTGGTCGTCCGGAAACTTGGTAACTATGAATTAAAGGCATTGTTAAAGTGATGAATTGATTCTACAGCTGAGCTGGCAGCAGCCCTTGATTTTAGCAACAAAGCTTTGGTCATTTGCGACAGATTGGCAAGATAAAAAACCTTCATAGATGGGTACCCCACGAACCTCCCCCCCCCCCCCCCCCCCCCCCCCCCCCAAAAAAGGTCTTTAAGATCGACAATCGTTCGTTAATATTTAAGAAAAATGGATCCTTTTTGACAATCAAAACCCCCCCGCCAGTTGGTTTTTTCCCCCTTCCCTTCCCCCCCCCCCTCCCCCCCCCAAAAACCCCCCCCCTTTTGTTTTTTTCCCCCTTTTTTTTTTTTTTTCCCTTTTTTTTTCCCAGCGCCCCCCCCCCTAATAGCTTAATCTAATCGACTATAATTATATATTCAACATTCTACATTGAAGAACTGACACTTTGATGGGAACTGTAACTGCAACCATCTTCGGTCAATCGGTCGTCTCCACCGCTACTTCCCACCACCCCCCGCCCCCCTACCCCCCACCCCCCCCCCTCTTTACAGCTGCATGAGTTGGGTTTGGAAGTTCCTCATCCGCCATACTCACCTAGATCTTGCGTCTGCCGACTATTACTTTTTCTAAAATTTGGACAATTTTTAATTTCAACGGGAAAAAATCAATTCCCGCGCAGGCAGTACAAAACCCTTTGAAGAGTTTGTTGTCTCCCCGTCCAGCTGATTTTTTCAAGAAGGGCCCCTAACTGCCACACTTGGCAAAGTGCATTGATTGCAGGGGTGATTACTTTGAATAAAAGAAATAAATAAGTTCGAAAAAAAAAATACTTTAACTTTTTTTCAAACAAAACGGCAATTTCATAGGTAAAGACCTAATATATCTGATTAACTTTCTTTACGATAATCGTTCGTTAATATTTAATAAAAAAACCTAATAATATAATCTAATCCACAACAAAATATATATTCAACTTTATAACGAAACTTTCTTAACTGTAAATCTTGCACAGATACAAAAGTATGGCCGTTTTTCAAAATTAATTTCATCTTAGATCCTATGTCCACGTACTAGGAGGCTATAGAGGGCAAGGTGGTATCGACCGGGCTACGTTCGACCATACAGCCCTCACGCGAATAAATGATTATGAATCACCCTATTTACCCATTTCACTACAAAGCCTACTAACACCGTCGTACAGACGTCACAATGGCGTAATTGACAGATAGGATTAAAGGCGATAGTAGTCAAAATATCGGGAAAATACAAACACAAAGCTCCAATGCATTAGCCATCTATGGTTTTTTGAATTGGATTCTCTGATATACTGATTACATTCGATAAGATTCGTCAATGTATTTAGTTTATACAGTTGACGGTTTTTTTATTTGACTTCATACGATATAATTAAAACTATAGTAATATTTAAATATAATAATTTAATTTTAAGTTTATTCTTTATTTAATATACCATCATCATCAATATGTATTAGTTAATCAATTATTTATTCAGTTTTAATCAACTATTATATATTGTATTCATCTCAAGAAAATAAATCGAAATAATTTCTCCTCTTAACCATTTCCTTTAAAATATGAATACCGTTTCTTATACCGGGCATACTAATGGTTATTAATTTAATGTAAGGTTTATATACTTAAACACGGATTAATCTGAAAGATAGACTACATTATTAATATTAGTCTCGGTCCATAAAAGCTCAAAACAAACTAGTCTCTCTTGCTTTGTGGTTTCCTAACATTCTGTCAGTGTGAGTATTTTTGTTTTTCTACTAATAGACATATTCCGAGTACTTGATATTTTCATTTCTCTTTTGTTTTTGTGGCCTTATTTGATCGTACAGGTGTGCAAGGGCATGTAAATTTTATGGACTAGCTAGCTGATCCGGCAAACGTTGTTTTGCCATAAATGTGATTTCTAGCAATCATTTTTTTAGTTCAATTAATATAGTTATCAGCTTTAAGTATGTGGGGATAGGTTTATAATCGAAAGCGCTTTATTTTAAGTATTTTAGGAGTCCATCGCGGACAAACATCGTGACAGGAGATTTATATATATGAAGATGGATAGAAGATGTAAAAACATAACAAAAATCTTTATTCAGTAGAAAACTACAATTTTATTGAAGTTTTCAGTGAATAGACAACTCGTAAAATCTGTTTCATCCGACTGTAATACAGGCAAATATAAACGATTATGCGGAAACTTTTAAATATGTCAGGGTTATAATTTCAGCCTTATACATTTTTAGAATGTTTGCGAGCCAGCTTTATACGCATACGAGAATTTCTGTAATACGACCTAGCCCAGAGTTTAATAAAAGCTTAGGAATTTGTAAATTTTTATATGTACATCTAACGACTTCTTGTCTATAGTTACAACAATTGAAATGACCTGTCATTGAACTTCTATTCTTCGTCTTCATTCCACTATTTTTATCATTGTTAGGATAGAGCATGATATAATTGTTGCAGCTCCTTAATGACTCATTTGAAACCAAAACTTGATGATAAAAAGAGCGGCGGAGAGTTTCTTTCCAGTTCTGGCAGTAAATACAAATTTGGAAGCATTTTTATTGACGTTAATAATTAGTATATATCGGCGCTATACAGCATACCGGCGGAAAAAGGCAACATTTATCGGCGGTATATAGCATACATTTTGTAATAAAAAGACAAACGCTACAACAGTAGACACATTCGCTTATTTGGACTCCGGACAGTGTAAAACTATTATTGTGTTACGTAAATAAAAGTGATTATTTGATAAGGTCACTCTTATCAAGTAATCATTTTATTGTGTGTGTGTGTTCTCAAAAAAAATGAATCTTCGAATAACATTTAAGGTAATGACTATTTTTCACTATTTTTAAAAAAACCTTACTTCAGCGCCATTTTTAGCTAAAGAATAAATGATAATTTGATTTGATAAGGACTTCTGTGCCTAAACACAGGTACACTGATTTCGGTTACCCCTGTCACCAAGTCAACATATTGAACTACAGTGTCCTATACTGCATAAAAACTGATATTTTAGGTCAGTTCTACTAGATTTGGGTTCCATGAAATATTCCGCACACCGTTACTCATTAAACAATATTACATCGCACGGTTCAAAAACTTGACATTACCATAAACAAATATTAATTAACCCCGCGTTCTAAATTATAAAGCGCTTGATTCTGAAACCGACATTTATGTTTTTACTCCTAAAACTTTTGCTTATTCAAATTTTATAGCTCTGATGTGAACAAATATCCTTTAAACAGCCTGTAAAATTAAACGTGGCTCGTTTTTATTTGAATATTGATTCGGGAATAATAGCAATACTTCGATTTAGTTATATAGAAAAAAGCTGATGCGGCAAACGTTGTTTCGCCAACATGTGATTTCAATTTTCAATTAATAAATAAAAAATAAGGGTTGATCGTAGAAGGGTGAAAATTTAGGATTGTATGTATTTTTGTATGTTGTATCATAAAAAAAGAAACTAAAAATGTTGTCTACACTTAAAATTAAAGAATAAAAATTGTAGGGGCCGATTCTCAGACCTAACTTAATACGGGGATGAAGTTTATTGAGATCGGTCAGGCCGTTTCGGAGGAGTTCAATATATATATTTCTCGTGTCACGTGGTTCGACCCCGTGTTAATTGTGTGTTTAATAAAAACAAGAAAAATATCTTGTGTGTTATATTTACTACTATTTAATATATCTGAATATAATGTTACAAGACATTCATACAGCATCACAAGAGAGAACATGATAGATGAACTGGATCACAGCATCAGTCTAAGCCTAATTTCCTTTATAGAATACTTCATAAGGTTAAGAGATGTTGATTCATAATATTAGTAAGAATGGCGCAAAGAAAAAAAGTAGCAAATTTAATGGGCGTTTACAACAGCTAAAAGAGTACTAGCTTAAACGTAAACAATAAAAATGTAGAATTTTATATAAGGTCGTGGACTTCGACAATAGCTGAATGTAAGGTAAGAAATCAATACAATTATAATAAACTAGCTGATCCCAAACAGTTTTCTATAAATGTGTTTTCTACATAATAATTTACTTCAATAAAATTAATTATCAGCTTTAAGTGTGCGGGGATATTTTTATAATCGAAAGCGTTTTACACATTACAGGTATGCTTTATTTAGGTTAATTAAATAATCTTTATATGAGACGTTTGTCGGTTTACCGTAGCAGTGCCATCTATTGATTACTTATTCAATCCAGTCGAAAAGTATCGACATATGTTAGAATCTGTTGGAGTTAACAGATAATTGTGACTGTCAATTAATTATAGCCAATGTTAAATTTGTGTAAGATTATGTACCGTAAATGTAACACAATGTGGATGAAAAAACTTTCAAGGGAGCATTTGGTATCACTTATCATAAATTGAGTGCGATAGAGGGTGAGTCGACGAAAATCCACTATTGTATTAAAAACTACAGAAACGTGATACCTGCGGTATGTCATTCGTAGCTGCGGATTATCAATGGTGCATAGATAAACAAAATTCCAACATTTGACTGTACTTCGCATACAATTAATTTTTTTATAGAATAGGAGTCAAACGGGCAGGAGCCTCACCTGATCGTAAGTACACCCACGGATACTATGTCAGAGGCGTTGTCGGTTGTTAAAATGACCATACTATAAAATGCGATTTAGTAACAAATCACTCACTTAAACTACTAAAACTGTAACAGTTATGTCATGTCTATCAACTATTGTTTGGCTATGTAGCAATTCCCTCTTGATTTCGGACCACATTTGGTAACATGTAAATGTAATAAGTAATGTCATAATGCCTAACATATGACATACATAATATACAACATATGTTTAGTATTTAAAATCATTTTTGAATGGAAATGTCCAAGCTTTACTACATATATGTTAAAAACATCAAAACTGTCATGCACACTGATGTGGCCATATTGAAAACTCCCATAAATTTTATTTTCTTCAAATAAATGTCCATGTAGAAATTACCGCAGTATTATTTTGCTGTAGTTTCTAAAATAATGTTTGAAAAGTCATATTTATGAATGCTAAGGCAATGGTAATATATCAGGACACGTAAAAACACACGAAACGAGTGAATTGATGGTTTATTGGCTCTTTTAATAACATAGCTTTAGGTTTGATAGTAACCATCGATGATATATCATTTGAAATGATTTATCAAGGATAGTATGTCATACAGGATAAATACGTAACGCTTAACAGTCTATCAGTGATTAATATAGCATCATTATATCTCTAATACATACATTGGAGATAAGTCAATTATGTCATATTCTCTAATATATATATAAATCTTCTGTCACAATATTACTTCAAATGCTAACGAGTATTGCAAATTATATCAGGTTGGAAAGTTCTGAAAACCCAAATATGTAACTGAATTTCTCATTATTTAATATTTTCTAGTAATATATATTATTTGTCGGTACAGGTTTTCTTTGTAGCTTAAATCACAGGTTAAATATTATTGAGACTGAATCATCTAAATACTTTATGCATACAGTCGTAAAATAAAGAACGTAAGACTGAAATGTTTCGCATTGCAGAGGAGGAAGCCGAGTTACTGAAATTATTTCTAAAGAGAATAAATTATTTTTGGTGTAATTAACACAGAGTATACGTATTTATGTGTGGATAACAAATTTTGACAGATGGGAAAATTAGTTTTTAACAGTTAAGTTTTTATCTATTGGGTCAGTTTTCTTAAATAACAAAATATATATCCTAATTCACTTGCCCTTAATATATATAAATCTCCCCCGTCACGATGTTTGTCCGCGATGTTCATTACTTAACCGATTTTATAATTGGCACACAAAAAAGATAGTTTAGATCTTTTTTTAGTCCTTTTTATCATTATTTCTATATTAACATGACGTCACAATTATCTGTTAACTCCAAAAGATTTCAATTCTTTTACTGGTTATGGCACTGCTATAAACCGCCAACTGCTAAAGATTCATTTTAACTTTTATTGTTTAAAACGCTTTCGATTGTAAACACTTAAAGTTGATAATTTATGTCTTATTGAACTAAAAAAATTATTGCTAGAAATCACTGTATGGCAAAACAACGATGCCGAGTCAGCTCCTATATTTTTAATCAATTTTTTTATTTTTATCTTTTTAACATGATTTTATTCTTTCTTTTTGTATACCCGCCCTTCCATTTTACTTCTTTTTGGTTTTTTTTTTTGCGATCAGGTAACCTGAATCGCTTATTAGCATAAGGCCTCCTTTTATTTATTTACTAGTTTTTAAGTTGTTTAATTGTTACTCTTCTTCCTTATATGGTGTATTATAACTAAATAAATATCTAAGAATTATTTTATAGAACTGACATAAACTGTTAGTTCGTACCAGACAACAACAAAACAACATATAATAAATATTGTTTTTCATTAATTATACCAATACGAATTTAATATTCACAAGACAGGACGGTGAGCTAGTATAAAATAAAATTGTTGTTCAAAATATAAAAAGGTCATCCAAACCATTAGTTCATAGACAATAGACTGATATAGTTGGAAGGGAACAAATGGAATCATTATCCTCTTGGGGCAGACAGAACTGAAATCTGAACGATCTCTTTGAAATGTAATGTATGACGCGTTCGTTTCATTAAAGAGGTCGTTGTGGTGACATACTTCGACGGGTGATTTTTAATCTGTTTCAGAGCATTCGAAATTTAAATTTTTGAGATGTAAAACGACTTCAACCGGTTCGTATGTTATTAAATCACTGTATGTATTAAAGGGATGTATATATCCTTTCGCATATATGAAAACATATTACTTTACATTTAGTTTTCTCGGTAAATATGTCTAAATATTTAATTAGCAGCTTTCATGGCGGACACATCTCAATAATTGGTTCTAACATGCAACTTATATTTTCTTTCTCACTACGAGTTGTAAATTACAGAGCTATTATATTAACACAATAATACCTATTTAATACTAAACAGCATACTTAGATACGTTGGATTTATAAACTTTTTAATTACTACTTGAAGGATCAATTCGTAAATCCACACTAAGATCGAAGCTAAACCTAATCTATTGATATTGGCTTAGAAACTTTCGAATACAGTCGCGTAGACTTAATTTACTTGTGGTTATTTAAACTTCACCACAGAGTAAACTTAACTAAAATATACTGCCAGAAACTATAGATAGCTTGCGAGTCAATTGTCACATGACTTTGAAATGCATGCCGGGGTAAGTCCACAAAGAACCGATATGTGGCTGAGTAATTGTGGACGACATTAGTTTTGTGAATATTTGTGTATACGTGTTGAAAATAATAATATATGCTGTACTACCAATTAAGAACAAAGACTGAAAATTAATTCATTGCCCTAGTAGGAATATTTGTTTTAATCCATTTTTGGTCCATACCACATACAATATATTTTAAAAATTTAACAATAACACGCGCCAGCACCTTTAAAACATAGTTCTGTTTAAGCATTATAATCACTGACTAGAGAGTTTCTAAACAAAACCATTGCTAAAATGTAAAACCTCATCACAAAAAATAGTCCTAGGAAAAACAATCGCTTTGTTTCTGTCAAATGTTCGTAAAAATATAACACAAATAGCTATTGTTGATATTTGACAAAGCTAAATATGGAATTAAAACGGTGACGTGGAATATTCCAAAACGGGCAACTTTTGACAACTGACAAAAATTCCTTTTTTGAAATGTATCAAAACATGGTGCCGGAACTCGCCACAGAGCACGTCGATATATACATATCATGTACATAGTTACATTATATCTATTATTCCTCCCTTCATCTTTTGTTCAAATGTACCAGCGTAATACACAAAATATATATAATACCTGGATGCTCAAAATAAAAAATATATTCTATGACAACCATTTTGAATGACGAACTGCGAATGCAAATTATTCTTAAAATTGGAGAGCACAGAACTGCTACAAAAGAAAAAGAGACATACAGATGATACAGTCATAATTTACATGGTATAATTTTTAGTATTAGACGTTATATATCTAAGGGATTTTATCTCAGTTCACTATATTGCTAGACACATTTAATATTTTAAAATCTCCAGCTTCAATATACAAATCGAACTATTTTCAATGATCAGTCAAGTATCAATATAATAAAAATATCAATTCAATGCAATAATAAAAGTTGTTTTAATAACGACTTCAGAACCTTTTAGTTTTTCTTACAACCCTGTTTTGACGCTCAAATACAATTAATAAATCGCACCGCTAATTGAGAAAGCGAGCGCGTAATCAACTATAAGTCAAATTTCCAAATCTGATATAATGCTAAACGCGTGCCATATATTTTTGTTTTATATGGGCTTTGAATACATAGAAACAATTCTTTATTTAATATTTATAATTTGCGTAATGCGTCGCCGGCTTCTTAAAGGATCCTAAATCGAAATCGATTAGGTAAGAGTTCAGAGACTACAATTAAAACGCTAATATTAGAAATTCAAATTTCGTCGAATTTACTTTGATGTAAAATTTACTAATTTAATAAATTTAACAAAACAAAGGGTTTTCTATTTCCTAATTAAATATATTTAATGAGCTTTGTAAGTACGCTTTCCTTGGTAGCGACAGTAAAAGACTTCTAACCATAACGATCAAAACCCAACTCATAGTAATTTTCTTCATATTTTTTTTTTTAAATAGGGGGCAAACAGGCAGGATGCTCACCTGTTGTAAAGTGATACTGCCGCCCATGGACACTCGCAATCCAAAGGCCTCAAGAGTGCGTTGCCGGCCTTTACAATGGCAAAATATATATTATTGTGTTGCCTTTCAAAAATTCAAAGAAGCTTTATTGGAAGTATTTTTACTAACAGACTATATTTCCCAACTACTTATTAGCGATAGTTATAATTGACCAGTCTGTAATAAAAAGTTGAGTTTTGGAATCATGTGAAGTAGACGATCGACAAATGACATCTGTCGTTACCAAACGTTTGCTAATACGTTTGGAAAACGATCGACGTCATGTTAGAAATGCTTTGGTTTATCATTTTATATCATATTCTATACAGAGCAAAAACGCAACGACTTTCGTCTGTCGTTCCCCTCCTTAACGACCGCTCATTCGTTACGTTAATAGCTAACCGAGATGTAAAATAATAATGACAATTGACTGCTATTAAACTAAAAACCATTTAAGACCAAACCGTTGCAATGCCCTTAGTCAGATTAAAAGTAACATTATCCGAGGTTAAAAAAAAACTGTTTAATTCACTACTTTTTTATTGAATATATTTATGGAGTTCAACTGTGTAGCAGATTTATTTTAATATCTGTTTAAATCTCTTTACCACCGGTTTTGTAAAGGCTACAACACTTCAGTGACGGCCCACAGAAGTCCTTAAAAATAATAAATGAGGCCGTTTATACCATTAATGTAATCAATTTAACAATAACCTTTATTTAAATGTAATCATAAATACAAAGATACGAGCTACTTAAATGTAATAACGAAAAATCCCGCCAATAAATTATATTAATCCCAAACTGTCTCGTTAGTGAGACCGAATTCGTTTAACAACCAAATTTCGGCATAACTTAATTACAAATGGCTCTCCATACTGGCCGCTGTTTCTTGTCATTTCCCGTAAATATACATTTAATTTACACGTTCACGATTAATGAAATATTATTAACCAGCTAGTCCCCGAGGTTTAATTATTAAACTTTCATCTATGTGTAACATTATTTTGTATGGTAGAGTTGGTTTTTGAAAGGAGGCTAATCATTTTTGATAGATAGTAAATTTTATAGATTAGAAATTATATTATATATTCTAATCTCTACAATTCTAATTCTATCAAATTGGTAACCTGAACTTACGCTAAGTTAAGCTTGTTGTATAGGAATAACTGTTAAAGGAAATTATAATACAAAAGGTTTTGAAACTTTTTTTGACTAATATAAGAATTCGTTTACAACTCGATTGCTGTTTTTTTAGATATTTTACTAACTATTCAGTATAAAACATCTTAATTTATCTTCTAAGGCAACAAATGTAACTTAAATAAAATTAGCAAACGATCGCATAGCCCATTGGCGAACATTAATAATAATAATTGTATTTATAAGTAGATATTATGGTAGTCCATTGGAAAAACCCGTGTGTTTTTTGCGTATTATAGTCTATAAATTGATTTCATAGAATTGTAACATTTATATTATTAGAATGACCATCGTCATTAAATCCTTCAAAGAAAAATATGATCTCGTAAACTTTGTGAACATAAATCTATAAACTTTAAAAACAATCCGTTTACTGTTGAAATGGAACTCTTACGCTCAATGCAAATTGTTTTATTTGCAACGAAATACTCACGAGATTTTCTTTATTTCCGTTAACTCGATATTATAACTGCTCAACAATTCAGAAAATCTCTTATTTTAGTTGTAATAGTTGGAAGAATTTAACTTTTTTAAAAAAATACCCCTTCATGACTGTCATGTGATGTATTTTATTTTTAAAGTATATAACAAAGCATGGTCTTGAAATCAAAATGTTGTTTTTAGGATCTATAGTAAATATTGAGGAAGCAGTAAATGGAGTAAGTGTTCATAGTTAGCATATTAACTTTAATCTAGACGAAATACGGCGGTATGTCGGATAAAGAATACTTTTCTTTACTATTGTTGTGCAAAAAAATACCGTCACAGTGACAGTTTAAAAGGTTTTATGACGGCCCATCAAAAGCTGTTTCAGTTCGCGTAAAAACATTTCAATTTCGATTACCTCACAAAATGTACACGTAATATCGCAGAGATGTAAATTCATTGCTGACTCCTGACTGGCCTTTGTATATTATACAGAGAATAAAACACAGTCTGATCGTGTCAATATACTTAAGATTTGTCGTGCATAATCTTTATTAATTGTGAAGATAAATCGATTTATATTCCGTTATAACGTGTATTTAATTCCGATTTCTATTCAGGTTTTACAGTATTTTTTCTATAGTGGAGTCGACGTCAGAAAATAGATTATTCATCTGTTTATCTACTTCACACGTAACTATTACTTCACATAGACAAAAGAGCCCGACATATGCTTTCGGAATCTTTTAATCTAAAAGTTAAACCGCTTAAACATTTTTATTGATGTAAAAAATATTCATTATTCAACAATTATCTTTAGATTGGTCGTTTTAATAACCCCGTGGCATACTTACGGTAAATATCGAATAAGAAATCGCGTGAGCAAAGTCAACTATAACAGAAGCCAATATGGCGGCATAACAATCACGATCTAAGAGCTTTAATCTAAATAAAGTAAACTGAAATATAGAATCGTAATCAATATTGTCGTTTGTCATTTATCTCCGGTCTCATATTTCTAAGTACACATAAAACATTTAATCTCCTTGAAATGAGACAAATTTTGATTAATTTACTGTCATTGCCGTGGAGTTCCTCCAAATAGCTTGTTTTAGGTTCTATCGATGACATCTCAGATAACCCGTACACCAGTAGCTGGTATCTCCATTGTATTGTGGTCTACTTAAGTGTTATAATGTTAAAACGAAACTGTAGCTTTGAACGCTGTAAAATGCCAATATACTCACGAATCTAAAATGTTATGGTCATTGGTGGAGCCTCAGTAAACATTATTGTTAATTCAAAAGTACAGATTCTAAGCAGGTTTATTAACAAAAAGAAAAATGCATCAATATCTATAGCCCCAGATTGTTATTTAATAATAGTATAGACCTAATTTTATCTATATTTCTGTTATTTATGTTTCGTTCATCAACCCTAGCAATGAAATTTTGATACGATACTTTGTCTTTACTTTAAGAAATAATATATTAGAGCTCCTCCGGTATATGTGGTATGTTTTAACAGTAATTAAGTGTTTATTTTGAGCTATTTAAGTATATGTAGTTTTAATAAGTGCATAAGTAGTTACAAATAAAACGCTTTAATTAACATTTGAATAATAAATTCGTTGAGTCGCGTACCTTTTTCTTAAAATAACCTCAATCACAAAACAATTATTATTTACATTTTTTCAACATACATACTGTGGCTATTCTATATCTGAAACTATTCAACAAATTCTAAAAGTTTCATAAAGAAGTTAGCTATTCATGCCGGTTGGGCCAATTTATAAAAAAGACAAAACTTACCCCAAAAGTCCTATAGTGTAAGCACTGAACAGGGCATTGTAGGTCAGGATTCCATTATTATCACTATCACTGCACCATAAGGACATTAATAGTCATAAGTGTTTGTGAATCGATGTTCCACGCAACACAGTACGGTGGGTGGTTGAGATGACGTTTGCGGCGCGCGCAGAACGCGAGCGGCTGGCGCGGGACGCGAGGCGAACTGCCCGGGTCCCCGCGAAACGAGGTTGCCAGATAATATTGCATATTTTCCCCGCTAAGATATGAAATATAGAGTCATACTGCACCCTAAGCCCGAAAACTGGTATATTGATTAATTCAACCTATTAATAATCTGACGTATATAAAATTTAGAAATACAGTTCTGATTTAGGATTGTAATATCGCAAGGTATACCATTGCGAGTAGCACTGACAATGCGGTTTTTTCCTTTTGCTTAATATAAATTTTCATTCAACACACGAGTTGAAAAAAATGTACTCGTACAGCAATTTTTCAGAAAACGAGTTTCCCATTCATTTTTCGTTGTTCTCTTTAATCCTGTTTATTATTTAAAATTTAGAATGAAGTACCAAAGCAAACCACAAAGGACTGAAGGCTGTCAGTATAAATTCTCTATGGTCTGTGCAGAGTTTCGCTAAAACCAAGGTGATCATGAGTACTGGTCACACAAGTTAGGCCGCCGCCGCCGCCTCTCATTGCCCTAAATTCGCGCTCCAGAGGCAGCACAATAATTGTAACTGCAGCCACGACGGCCGCACTATCGACCGCGTACCTTTGTGAAAGTAAAAACTTATTCGATCGAATACAATGCGGTACTCCGTCACCGACGCGATCACAAGCCTCTAGGTCACAAAATAGCTTTAACATATCGATTATTTTTAAGTAAGTTTATAAATAACGCCTCGGTTAACGGTTAGAATTCTTGAATGTAGCACATTTTAGCTGTGTGGATATTCTTAACTTTTACACCACTAGTGATTACATCACTTCATGATATTATATTTAATATTTCTGTAAAATGTAAATTAAGTTATAAATGCCATACATACTTTATATTTGCTCTTAAGCAAGTCAAGTGACGTCTACAAATGAAAGCTACGACGTGCTACGAGTTTATCATTCGTTTCGTTCTTATTTAAATTGGGAGTTATTGCCATATAACTCACAGAGATATCAATTTCCTTAAGGGAATCATTATTAAATTTATTTTGTTCATAAATAGACATTTCGCTAATTATTTTAATTCATAAAAGATTTATATTATCTGTGTTGTTGAAACAGATCTTATTAGCTAGATTTGTTTCATTCTTATATATAAGTTAGATAATAATATTTTGTTTTTTACATTATCAGCAGATCAGTTACATATAATAACAATAGAGTGTATTAAAATTATAATTGATTAACATAGATGCAGAAAAGCTGCACTATATCACATTGGAAGGATGGATATTTACGTAGAATTCAATTCGATATAAAATAGCAGAATAATTTTTGCCTATCAAATATTATATTTAATTTGAACTACAATAATTTTGAATTTCCATGACTTTATTATTTTCAAATCCCATCAGCTCTACATCCCCTTAATGTTTCATTATTACGATGAGCGTGCATTTATTTCTTATTAAAACCTATAACGTACTTCCACAGAATATACATGACATAAAAATTGCTCTAGTAACACTAAGTGTTACCAGAATTAAGCAACCTGTTTACATTAATTCTAAAAGCCACACAGACCCTTATTTTGTATGCAAAGCCCAAATTTATCTAGAGTAAGCGGGCTAATGCGAATAACCTCTTATCACTCTACATTAATAACACTTTATGCAATCAAAACAAACGTGCTAAGTGCAAATTTTACACTAGGGACATTTAGGACAATGAGTTTTACAACATACACTTTACGGTGCTCACTTACAAAGTGTTTCATATTAATCATACAACATTTGAAAATGTAGTTTGTTTCGTCTTACTGTATATTGTTTTTGGGTTTTGGTAATTTCCTGTTGACGAAGCCGCGTTTGCAGATTTGAAGCGCGGTCGAGTTGAGGTCGGTGACGAATTTCGCGACGGTGGCCCACCACCGCTATGATCAAGAAAAACGTTGATGCTGTGCGCCGTTTAATTGGCGCTCATCTTAGATATAGGCATCTATCGTGCACAAATATTTGCATGGGTGCTAACGGGTGTATCAAGATAAGTCAACGTAATAGACCCAATACTATCACGATCATAATCTATGTTGTGATACTAGTTACGGCTGGTATTTACTACATTTACGGGCTCGAGCCAAGTGAATGTAGTAAGATGTGTGTTTGTTAATCTGAACTGGAAATGGGCACCCTTGCAGTGATCTTCGTTCAGCTGCAAGAGTTTCCCTACAATACGGCAATATTTAAAATGGCTCCTTTTAAAGCTTATTAGTGTTGTGTTTACGTTATTATCTTGCACGGCCGGGACGAGAGACAAAATAATTTTCAAAGGTAAAAAAGGTAGACGTTATGAGATTAGATAGAACCAATTATGCGGTAAACGATTTTCGTCAACAGTAGAAGGCTGTCGAAGAGTATGAAAAACAAGTTTGTGAGGTCACCGCGGAGTGGCACAACAGTTTTCGAAATGGTTTAAAAAACATTTATCCGAAACCTTTTAGAGCCTCCACGTAATATTAGTATAGATAAAGAAAACTCAATACAGTCCTCCAAAGCCTAACCGAATCGTGTTTGCGTGTTGTGAGTGCGTGCAGAATTATTCGTAAAACTTAAACGAGTAAAATACAAAGTTATATCCACTCGGACATTCAGATTTATACAGTTATTATAAATATGAATCCATTAATACATTTGAAAACATTATTCTATAATATAATTTTAAAGTAATATATTTGAGACTGTAAGTGTATATATTTGTTACTAATTCACATAAAAACTACTGAATGGATATTAATTAAACTGTGTTGCTGTGTGGCTCTTAACAATTTAAATCGTCGGGAATCTTGCGCTAAACGGAAGAGTTCGTAAGCGGATGTAATTCCGATCCACACCTTATGCTACAACATCTGTATAGTTCGTGACGCAAAACATGCCCTAGGTAAACTTTACACATCTTAACGGTCTGCAAAAATTTGCGCGTCGACCAATTGGCTAAAGAACCCTGTCCTTCAGGATCCAGCTGATGCGAAGCATGCGACGGTAGCACCACATCCCGAAGGCTTGGAGGTGCTTCCTTGTGTCTTTTATGATAGTCCATGCTTCACATCCGTATAGCGCTACTGGCCAGATGTAACAAAGTAACATTCTTAGTTTGATACTTATGTGTACAACAACGTAGAACTTTTTTCATTTTATTAAAAGGAGCACGAGCAATTTCAATCCGTGATTAAATTTCTTGATTTGAATCCCATGTTTGATTGACCCATGCTCCCAAGTACTTGTATTGACGCACGCAATCAAGAGCTCGACCTGCCACGAATATATCAGGTTCAATCGCAAAAATGATTAAATATGAAAGTAACACATAGGTAAGTATTTATAACAATTATATTTGAATTGTCCAAAACATCTAGTAAGTAGAATTTTTTATTTTTTTATAATCTACTTGCTATTTTGTCAATACCGCTGAACTCAACATTGATTAAAATTAGATTATAATAATATTTAAATAGTGCTACGGATCCGTCACATATATATATGTGTGTCTTATGTATGAGCCATTATAGGCAAAACAGTGAGCCATATCTACAATAAAAATTGATAACTGAAATCAAATGCACATTTCGTCGTAATAAACTGATTCCTACACGGACATATATAGTTTTATCGCTACTATTTCTATTATTTATATGACAAACCACTTATAATAAGTGTATTTCGCAGAGATCATATAGTTTCACAAGTTTAGTAGAGTCGCTTATATGAAAACTCGATAAAACATGACATACTTCAACTGATAACATTTTCGAAATAACGAATTCAAATGTATTGTCATTTTGTATGATCAACTGAAACATTCTAACATTTTCCACAATTAACGACAAAGGTTTGAAAAGAACCGGATACCATAGAGAAAGGTATGCTACGGCCTTATATCCGTGGACTCTACCAAGAGGTGACACTCAAGTTTTAGAATATCATTTTTGTACTTTCTTTTTCCTTAAATCGAACAGATTAACGAAGAAAAAGAAGATTGGAAAACCGAGTTAAATAATAAATACATATTGTGTGTAAAGAATATTTTTTTTCCAATATTAAAATTATCGAGAGATAATAAATACGGTAGATAATAATTCCACGCAATCCAATCACTTTGGTTTGATTTGCTGCTCGAACGATACTCAAGGGGATTTGATGATCCAGCCTCGGTCTATTCTTAAAAAAGTCGCATTTAACTCCACAGATATAAAAATCTTACGTATCAATTCTTTTGTGCAAAAGCAATTCAGGTGGCAGGTTCGTCTACTTGTTTATGACATCATATTGGGTAACTGTGGGATGGATAGTATGGCGAATGATAAGAAGCAAACTAAAGTGGATCCAACTTGTCTAAGATCTGCCGAACTTATCTATAGTATCAATAGTTCAATAGCTATCAACCGGTCTCGAAGGTAAAACTTAGTTTGATCGATGTTAGACTAAGCCTTACCTTATAGAGGATTAATATGTAGAGGTAGTTATAGAGTTCTAGGTATGGTGTAAATGATTAATGAAATAATTCTGAAAATAATCTAAAGTCTGGTGATTTAAGCTGTTGTAATATGAAGTGACTTAGGCTACGGTTAATTTGAAAATATATTTTATCTGTCGAACATTACGACATTACTTAATTTACCTACAGCCGCCTCTGAGCCGTCGGGGGTAGCTATTGTCAATGAAAATACAACTAAATTTTGAATAAGTAAAAATATTATAAAATCAGGTAGGTTTCATAATAAAAAAACGAACGAAGCTCGAAAGGTCAGCTAGTAATAAATATAATATGACGGAAGACGAAATAGCAGGTTTTTATTCTGTTTTTTTAATAAAAATATAGGAAAGTTTTCGATGTTCATTTAATTAAATTTGACAAGATTGGATGATAATAGTGCAAACATTTATAGTCAAGTAATTACAATTAAAATACGATTATATACAATCTTGTATTCTTTTGATTCTATGAACGTTTTGAATAATAGTACTGTCCGCTGCCATGCAGCGAAAGTCAGCGTAAGTTAGTAACAATCCTAAAATACCTGTCGCCCGTTTGTCAAAATGGTATTCGAATTTGACATTCCCAATGATTTTGACAATTGACAATGTACAAATGAACAATAGGAAATCTCCGTAATGCGTCCTGTGACTTATTTGTTTGCAATACGATTGTGTCACCGAAGTTAAGTTTCTTGGATTCGATTCTGAATCTGAATTTCAGTACTAATTTGTGTGGTGGGAAAAAGTAAAGGTGAACATACAATTAAAAATCGCCGATGATCGAGCTATGACAATCGCTCTGTTCCTAAAGTATTATTATGATAAGTCGTATTGGTTTGGAAATATGTCTATTTGCAGCTGTTCAAAGTCAATATTGGTTATGTTAAATGATTGAGAGCATGGAATGAAATACATAAAACTAGATTTTTTTAAACATAAATTAACTTAAAAACTAGTTTTAATACATCTAAGGGTTTGCAGTAACGAATACGAACACAGGTGTGAATTTCGGGTCCCAACTACCATCGTTCTTAGACTGCAGTGTCAAATCACCGCTTTTGTGGGTATCAAGGATTTTTCCAAAGATATCTTTGAATTTTTGATCTGCATTGCTGTTCAGTGCTTTTTCCACATCCTCGACCGTCGAACTAACTGGCAGCACCGTCTTTCCCGTTGTATATGGTGTACTCTTACCATATTGAAGATCCATCCAGTCATTAAGGACACCTTCTAGAACAGTCTTGACGCTGGAATTGGATGCAGACTCGATCCCATTTGAGAGTTCATCAACTGTCACTTTTGGCACAGACATGATTGTAACTGAAAATATCAATTATTTAATATAATTCTGACTTGAGTATAGGATTATCCAATAAGGATCTGCTTAACTGTTATTTTTTATCTGTTACAAAGAGTATATAGCTTTACCGATACCTCAAATAAATGCGTTTATTATTATTAAGTATTTGTATATATAAAATTATACTTAATATATAAAAACTTATACTTTTTCTTTAAGATTGCCTAGCATCTCACACTTGAGGTCTTCGCATGCAATATAAGACCACATTTATCGAAGATATATTTAATATATATCTTGATATGTTATAAATTTATATATCTTATATATTTCCAATCTATTATTTCACTTTATCTAATCTCGTATCTATGAATAGAATTCATGAACAATCGATTCTTAACACATGCTTTAAATATAGAAATAACAAAAAATATTAAATATTCTTCAAAAGTATAATTTCATAGTAGTTCATTAATATAAACATCGAAATTTGTATTATAAAGGAGTTTACACAACTATTGATTTGGGATATTCTGTAGTCTCTAGTCAACAACAATTCTACTATCTGTGGCCGCGTAAAGCGTGATACTAATTGCGCGTTTTATATCTTATATAAAGTCTTACCTTGCACGAAGTAATGTTTCGGTAAGATTGGAAAGCTTAACAAATTGTACTGAAGTCGTACATTCAATGTCCCGACTTATAAACGAAG
This sequence comes from Pontia daplidice, assembly GCA_963693355.1. Taxonomy (NCBI): domain Eukaryota; kingdom Metazoa; phylum Arthropoda; class Insecta; order Lepidoptera; family Pieridae; genus Pontia; species Pontia daplidice. The sequence continues at coordinate 645,792 of CAVNZL010000138.1, read as the reverse complement.
GGACGAACAACTTGAGATATAGGTGTGTCCAGATAACGAGCAAATCACATGGTGTCAAAACTTGCGATATTTTCGCATCGATGTCCTAAATACCACGCGATAAACATGATAAAGGTGAATCAATATCATGATGCATTTGTTATCCTCGACTTGTGACGAATTTATTAACAAAAAATCCGACATATTCTAAAGATAACACAATGAATTGGTATTAGTGGAGTACTTAATTTTTTTTATCTATTATATATTTATTTATTATATATATTTTATTATTATATATTCTATTTTTTATATATTTTTGATCTATAAATTTTTTATTTATTTATATTAAACCTTATTATCGATTTTATTCTTGTTCTGTTGACTGACTTCAACAATTTTGGAGTTACATATCGACCAAAATAATAAACAATTTTCGAAACAATTAATTATAAACAATTTCTATATTCTATGTTTTCGCGTTTATAGAGAGAAGTATATCGAAACATCGGTTTATACCTTGTAAAGATAAAACTACCTCGTCTATATTGGGTTATCTTAGCCGCTTGTACTTCTTGCCTCCCAATATGTTATATCAATTAAATCTTGTATCAAGTATTATCTATTTTTAAGTGCTTCTATTATAGACTATCCTCCACATTTAGTGTCACTTATCGATAACTCCGACTTTGGTTTTACTAAACTGCCGTGAAATAAGTCTGACGTGAAAGAGAAACAAAGAAACACACATTTACACCTACAAATCTAGAGCTAGTCTCTGTTATTCATGACCTGACTCACTGAGTCTGATAAAAATTGTCAAAGTGTCATTCCTTATCATTCAATGCATTCTTGTAAATCGGAGGTTCATATCTTACTGATATCAGCAAACAAAATTTTATTTTTCTTATTAATGATACGGATCTGTTTGTCAGTTACGAAAATATCTACTGACAAATGCCTAATGAGTTTAACCGGATTTGATAAGAAATTTCCAAAAAACTACAAATTAGTATTAAATAAATAAAAGATTTATTACATATAATGCTAGATCAAGATAAGTTATTGCTAGGCCGAAGTGATAGAAAATTCCCCGAATTATTTCATCACACTAAATAAAAATATGAATATTCTTATAGTTTATACTAAATATTATAAATAAAAATTACGTAAATTACCTACAGTTCAGTGTTTTAACATATGAATATATCTTTGTAACTCTCTTATTTGTTGATAAATATTTTGCGCCTGTTGATTAAAAATTAGCAATGTGTTATATAAAAAATATGGAAGGAGTGCACTTCCTACATAAAAGGATCATCCTTTCCTATCCTCGACCAATTGAATGCTTGAGTGGCGGGTACAAAAGTCAGAATACACTAATAATATGCTGTATATTCAGCTGTCGGAGAATTTCATTAATTTGCCGTCATCGTAATGATTGTAGCTGCAAGTTATAGATATCTCTATAATACGTTACTATAGACGAGTACAATATCTTAACTGACGCTGTTTTTTCCATTTTACGACACAATCCTACACTGATTGGCACATTTATAGTCTGTTTAAGAGATAATTTTACAACCAATGTTTCTTTTATGAGTATTCTTTAATTGTGAGGGCTAACGCCTGATGAAAATTAATGACCGATAAAGTCAGAGAAAGGAGTTTTTATTGGTATTTCACGTATTATCAACATACTGCTTAATTCTATACGAAATTGCAAAGTAATATTTGTGAGAAATCTATGCTAAGATTTAACCGGGAATTTTATCTGTTCTGTAACTTCAAATTCCAGTCTGTCACACATTCTGAGAGACGGACAGCGAAATCTACATCGTATGCATTGTTTTTTGTGAAATTAATCGTACTGCTCTGCATAATCGTACCTTGGATACAGCAACTCATTCACAACATAGACCGATAACGTCTCAAACGGATTATATATCTCTTTATTACTTTAATTCCGGTGCCAATTTGATCAATTACTGTCTATAAAACGATACACTGCGTCATATCCATAATTTTATTTTTTATCTATATATAAAATAAAGTCGTATTTATAAATAAAAATAATAAACATTTATAAGTTTAAGTGTTACTTTATTTACTAAAAAATTTAAATTTGTTACAAAATGGAATAAAAATAATAATAAATCAATACATTCTTTTCTATTGATTTTTGCTTTACATTAACTGTACGAAAACTTTGATCAATTGTGTTCACAGTCCTTTCCCTTCAAATCCCAACCCAGTAAATTTATACCACCTTTGAAGTGTGTTCGTTCGTCAATAATAATTTCACTGTAATAAGGCGTAAAGGTAGTAAAAATCAGTCTTGAAGGAAGCCATGTTTTAACAGGTTACGTTGACATTCGCTAATGTTTTATATATGCGATTTTATATCATTATGTACATATCTTCGATTAGAAATTAGAATGATGTCAATTTTCTACGTGCTAATTCACAACGATCGTTGGAATGAAAGATATTTCCCAGTACTCGATACAGTCTTCGGCGAAACTAACGCTCCTCTGAGTTTTTATTTAATTTAAATTCAACCGATAACCCCGTATATAGAAGGAATAATGAAATAATGGAGAACATCAAAAACAGTCATTAAAGAAAGTAGCATTTATTTTCACATAGCAGGTTCAAATTTAGTTCAGGATGACGTCGATTGGGTTGGCGGGAGATGGTTCGGGTTTAGCTGCAACCTCTGGACTCGCATCGGGTACTTCGAATACCTGAAATGAAGTATTTGTTTCTAGTGTTTTCAAAGGTTCATTTGATATCAGCTATTCGGTTTATTACAATGCACACGGGAATTTGTATGAATTTTTTTAAATTCTTAGAATCATTAATTGCAGCGGTTCAACACAGCGTAACACTTGACAGAGAGGAACAAAGTGTCAAGAATTAATTTCTATTTGATGAATAGAACCTATAGGTATGTGTTTATTTTTTTTTGTTAATCTTAATTAGATGGTAAAAGAAGCCGTCAAACGCCACTACAAGAAGAAGAATAGAAGAATATAAAATAAAGTATTTTCAAACTACCCTACAAATATGAAATACTTTGGAGTTGCGTAGAGCTCTCGGCACCTTCCATCGCATCAACAGTGCGTGAATATGAACCACACGTATCAGCTGGATGGATAGCGAAGGACGCAATATCTAATTGACGACCTGCTTCAAACAATTACCAACCTGTTGCTGCTGCTTGTTGACGTTGACGATGACCTGGACAAGGGGTCCGGCAGTTGGGGCTGGAGCGGGCTCAGTGGGGCTTGGCACTGGCACTGGGCTGGGCTCCACCGGGAGTGGGGCTGGCTCCGGAATCAGGCCTGGGAATACATCTGGGAGGTCGACGACTACGGTTTCCTAGAGAAAAAAGTTTTTTAATAATTAATTGAAAGGCGTTACTTTTCGGAAGTCCATAGTATAAAACCCCCAAAATCAATCTACAAGACAATACTCCGCGAAAAAACTTTTTAACTATCTTATTAATTGAGACTCAATGAGCCCTGTTCGTAGAGGATGCTTCGGTGTCGGGGCGAAACGTGCGTCGAGTTGTTTTTGGTTTTTTAGGGGCTTTAGATAGGTGGTCTTTAGGGTATTGAAATACTTTTTTATTTGTCAGTTGTCAACTCAGTTCGGCCATTTTAAATTACATCTGATAAGTTTGTTTAATTGAATGCACATATCTCGCGAGTGCGACTTAAATATTATTTTTGTATCACATACGCCATTTAAAATTGATTGATGGAAAGCTCAAGGGACTGCCACTCATGGATATATAGAGACCCTCGTAACGTGCGCCTTTCTGGGTGATTAGTAAGTAAAGAATATGTATATCAAAATAAGTAAAAGCGATTGTACGTAATAGAGTAACAGACATACATATTCAGAAACTGTCGCTTATATAATATCAGTATGAGGTAACGTAACTAAAAAATAAATGACGAAAGAAATAACTCACAAGATTCTCTCCATTCCACAGAGCATTCATGATTTTGTCTAGTGCAGCCTCCAGGGCGGGTCTTAGGGCTTGGTCGAGGTTGGGGTTCTGTAGAGCGGCGTCGATCTGTTGCAGAGTCATCTCGATGGGTGCAGATGCCGCAAGGGCAAACAGGGCGGACACAGCGATGAAGAATTTCATTTTGGATTTTTTTTACCTGTGAGAACAAAATTGTGTTCATTGAAAAGTATTAATTGCAAGCGGGTATGCACTGTAAATATGCAAGCCGAAAGAGATCTGAAATGACATTAGTGCGAAAAAAATTAGATTCGGAACGTGGTCGAATAAGTTGCTTTCTGTGTTTAATATATTCAATTTAATTTATTTTTATGTAATATATCAAACGCATAAACATTTTTAACCAATTTGCCGTAACAATCACGATTCATGAAGCAATCTCACAGTTTTCCCGCCCTAATTCGCCTGTCTAGAAAACCACCACAGAGTCATGAGAAATTAATAAGTAATCATGAAATAACTTAGCATTATATCCAAAAGTAAATACGATCACTATAGTATAAACGAAACGCTGCTAAATCTGGATTTAAATATCCACCGTTTATTAGATGTATAAAAATGTCTTATTAAAGATTCGAATTAATAAATTATACAACTTCGTTAAGACACCTTAACCACTATAAGCAAAATTGTTGTTCTGCAGTGAAGGAAATACATCCTACCTGTTACAATCCTTCTTTAAATAAAATATGTTTAAACTTTAAAACTTTGACAAGCGTGAATCTTACGCTGCTAATATGACTGGTTTGATATTTGCAAAACATTAGATCTGTATTTGTAGTGATGATCGAATGAGTAAATAAAGGGATTTGGAAAATACTTGAACTGGAATTTAAATTAAAGTACCGTAATCGAGATGTTAAAGTCATCTTTAAGACATATAAATATACATTTTAAATATTGCTCTTGATAGTGTTAACCTGTAGGTTAAAATTAAGACAACCTAATTAAGGAAAAATATTTTTTTAGGTCTACCAGGAACGCATAAACTCTAGACACGTACCTAAACGCAGATTATGCAATAGTCTCTTATAAATTGGAAATATGTATAAATTGTGAATTAGCTAAATACTAACTAAACCATGAATATTTACATCACTTAATAAAAACTGTATGATTCTAATTTGGTTTGGCCACAGAGCACAGTTTTTCCCTCGAAACCAACGAGAACAGAAGCGAATTAAAAACAATATAACAGCTTAGTTTAATTAGGTTCCCTCGAATGTTAGCCCTAATAACCATAGACGTACTCACCTGCTGTCAAAACAAAGTATGATATTTCGTATATTGTTGTGGCTATTTATACAAATCTAAAAAGGCGATACAGCTGATATCTAGTTATAGGGCTTAATTTTAATAATGCGCTATAAATTACGTAACGGCTAATTCCGATAATTGCATACTGTAAGTGTCTGACAAATTAATACCAACCCTTAGTCCTTAGATTTTAAATTGAAATTTACTTATTCTCACAACTCGGAAGTTTTCACCGGGACTTCTTTATCGTTTGCGATTTTGAGGTTGTTTTGACAAATGAAACTCGATTAGATGACAAATGCCAGTTAAAATTTCTCAAACAAGTGTTTAAATTTAATATAATGTCATTCGGAACTTTTTTTAGTATATGAAAAATATATTTACAAGTATGTTATTTTTCATTGACTTTCAATATGATTATTTTTTTTCCATAAATAAGAAATTATAGCAAATGTCTCTCGTGGAGTGTCTTAGTGAAATTTCATAGAACAACTTTAAGGCTTGAAAATCTGTAAGGAAATTCATCACATCACTTGACTATATATAGCCTCACATGAGGTATAATTCGACCTCTACAAAATAATCTATAAGTATATAGTTATTTTCAAGATAAGAAGCTAATAAATTCATTATTCAGGGATTAATGGATTTACGTTGTACGCAAATATTCGGATTAGAAATGTCTTTATAAATAAAAATTGAATAAAAAAATTTTTCCGGGGTTTTTTTTTTTTTTTTTTTTTTTTTTGGTTTTTTTACTTTGGTCCCCCCCCAAAAAACCCCCTAATTAATAAAAATTGAATATTTCGATAACTGGGCTGCTGCGTCGAGATAGTTCAATCAAATTTATCATAGCATTATAAAATCGTTTGAAATTTAAGTAGGTATAAAAGGTAACCCATTAATTAACCATCGTTCAAGTTGTAGTAATAATATATGGGACATATTTTACACACAGTCGGTTAACCTAAGCTAGACTATAGCTTATATTATGGATACTAAGACAAAAGATACAAATATATTTTGACAATATGATCCAGATCACAGGTCTCACACAAATGTCGACTGCACCGGGGATCGAACCAGGACCCTCTATGAAGTCAGTCCGGCGTGATCCATTGCTCCATTAGCGTCAAGTTGAATCTAATTAAACATGTACTATACCAATGATCACTGTATAATGAGTTAATACTCATAACAAATTTTTAGAAATGAGGTAGTCCATAGTTGTCGCACTTACCCTATATTTAAAATGTGATAGACTGTCTGTTACAACTTCACCGCTAAACCACTACACCGATTTCGATTAAATTTGAAATAGATATTGTTGAACACCCTGTGTTTATAGGTTATTAAATATCAACCCGTAAGGTAAATAGAGGTGTTGTGAAGTACACGAATAGTAAACGATTACATCTTGCAATAAAAATAAAACACTCTTTGTGCTCATATACACATATATTTCTTACATTTAAATGTCAACATATAGATAAATCTTCAAGGAACCTGAAACAAAAATATAAATGTGACAATTAACATTGTATACGATCAAAACCACATTCATTGGGTTTTATAATTACAATAATTCAAGTTTCCGCCGCAGACACAGCTAATATTTTCTTGTAAGAGCCGGCGAGAGATCGCGACGCCAGCAACAGCATTTCCCGCCGAGACACGCCCGTCGAGGCCTCTTGCCATTGCGTGTGTGGCACCTGCGTATAGAACCTCCTTTATTCAAAACAAACCGACACTCTTTTGTCCCTCTCTTTTCCTTACACTGTGACGAAACGGGACAGATAACTTTAGATTGATTCTTATGAGTTAAAGTATTTGCATGGAGGTTTTATTGTACACATAAGTCAATATTTACAAATTATCATACTATATTCAACTTATTCCACGGAGAAATATTACAGCTGAAGGTAAGAGTATTTTATTTGAAGACGATATTTCAGTAACCGCTGGATTTAAAAATTTGTATTTTATATAATAAGAGCAAAGCATAAACAATATTTTGAAGGCGAGCACTAATTTCAAGGCCCAACATAGTCTTATATAGTCTGTGGACACTTAATATAGTCTGTGGACGTAGAACGTACGTAGAAATAAGGTCGTATATACCTGTAAATTCGTAGCCATGATAGAGCCAATGGTCGTGCTATAGCCAGTTTGTGCGTGGACATAGTCTTTAGGCGTGGCTTCTCTCGCGGCCAGAACCGCGGCACTGGGCACCGGCGTGCCTTGAGACTGTACTTGTAGCTCTATACCCAGGGATGGCTGTGAGAGTACGAGTAAGGCAATGTCGTACCATCTAAAATTGTTAAATATATCATAACAAAATTATCAAAATGTATTATTGTGTATTAACATTGATATGAACTAATGTGACGCTTAAAACAATCGATTTTTAAATGTTCCCGCCCGATGACGTCAATTTAGGTTTATCGTCTATGGTACATATACCAAAAATTTGTATTATAGTAAAAGTATATTACAATTAATCGGTTCCAGTAATTTTTCAGAGAATCAAAATACATCAGTCGATTAAAAATTAATAATTTTTAAACAAGCCGACCCTGATTAAGTTTTGATTAAATGAAAAAACCTGGTTCGAATTAATTGCGCTTAATATGTATAATGAATAATATTACTATATTTTTTTGTAATAGCCTATAACGGCTATAAGAAAGAGCATATAATTTTCACGGGGATTATTAAATCTTAAAATAAAACATATAAAAACATACCGATCCGGCATAACCTCCACAACAAAGCTCTCAATAGCGACGATCGGAATATTATTATTAATTTGCGCGTTCACAGATCTCAAATGCGCGATCCGCTGTTTCGCCGCCGCGTACGCAGACGCGTAGCTCACCGGCTGACACGCTGTGACGTCACTCTCCGCCGGTTCACCACTGAAATATTAAAATTTTCTATTTAAAATACTCGATTACATTGATTACATGTGTATTTTCTTTTAAATATTTACAAAGATTTTAGAAGGAATGTTTCCACATATAAGACATCCCATGCCATTGATTTAAAAAAAAGTATCACAAGTTGTATTGGCCTATTGGCATAACTGAGCTACTGATAACCCTGAGGTCGTGCGTTCGAATCCCACTTCGGAGCCAAAGGAATTCTCTTTACATATTTTACTCTCAAAGAAAATATCAGGCTAATCATCTAGTTCTACTTCTAATAAAGAAGTGATTATAAAAAAGATACAGTCAAGTCTCTGGCCAACACCACAAGGTTTGGAAAATGTGTCTAAACTCAGAATAATCATTGTAAAAATAATAATGACATGTAAAGTGTATGTATAGGGCATAGATGAAGATAGAATTTTTTCAAAATGCACCTTCTTGGAAGATCCTATGAATTATAGAAGATATTAAAAATAATTAATAATTCTTACACAACGGTGGCCTTTCCAAATACAGTTTGAAATGCTTCTCTAACTGGCGATACTTTCACTTCCTTATCTGAAGCGACTACTATGTACATGTCACCTCCACTGCCTAAATCAAAGTTATGCATGAAAAAATCAAGTTTAAAGTTTATATAATTTAATATAATATTATTTTTTTCATATTTATATAAGCTAAATAATTAAAGATAAACAAAAAAACCACATGTTAAGAGCTTTATAACAGATAGAAAATGTAATTTATTTTACTATTATTTATGTAAACATTTCAATTTAACTTCAAACTATTTATGTTACCTTATTAGGATAAGGATGAGTGAATTGAATATACAAAAGATTTTGTACTTTATGATACATGATTAGAAAGATTGACTCACGTAAATATTCTTTCATCTGTGGGTCCAAAGTAGTAATCATTGAGTCAACTGAGCTTTTTGCTTTTTCTGCTACTTTCTGCAATATTCCACCACTTGACATGGCACCTTTCACCCATGTCATTAATCCGCTTCCTGGCATTATATCACCTTTGAAATAGGAAACAAGTTTTCTAAATGTTTTTAGTTTATTTTCAGAAACATATATCATAGATATTGTAGCTTTACTGTCCAATACAACCACTGAAATCTTTATGTTAATAACAAGAAATAATTACCAATTGCATCCACTTCAGGAACAGATTCTGGCAGAGATTCGGGTGATTGTGTAGTTTCAGACTCAACTGGAGATCGGATAGACACTGTAGGCTCTCCTTTTGAAAATGGGATTGCTGGACTGAAAGTTTACAGTGATAATATAGTTAAGAAATATTAACAGCGGTAGGTGTGATAGATATTGCACACACTTACACAAGTAGATATAACTAATATATTTTCTAGTCAATATAATTAATTAATATTTTTATTTAAAAGACAAAATTTGTACTTATAACATGATCAACTTATAATATCTCTCATGATATTTATTTAGAGAATAGACTGCAAAAATTATATTTTCATTACCTGAAACGTTCAGGAGATGATGGTGATATATCCATTGTGTTTGTTGGTACTTCTTGATTCGGTTTTTGATTAGAAATAGAGCTTTGAACCTAAAAGCATTATAAATAATGTTTAGTTGTTCACAAAAAAATGACTGAATAAATGTATTTAAGTTATGTCCGAAAATCGTTTCTTACTTCGTTTTGAGTTGGTGGGCTAACGCTTGTTGTTATAAAGTTAGGTAATTCTGATGGTGGTGCAACACTTGATAACAGATTGCCTGTCGATGCTAGAGTTGGGGCTGGTGGAATTTTGCCCTTTTTCTCCGAAATATTCATGTTTATTCTTTATATAACACTACAAATTACTGTCATATAAATTAAATTTCGATTTTAAAATTTCAATATTTGACTTAACTTATATTTCAAACTAAATATGTTTGTTTTGTTTTGTTTTGAATATTATATTGTTGGCAAGTTGTTATTTGGGTAAAAACATGGATAATGTCAAGTACCAGCTATCAAATGTCACAACTATGAAGAAAAAGACGGTATAACAGTTTAACATATCGGGTTAAAATCACGAATAGTAGTTTTTTCTATTAATTTATTTATCTGAAAGTCATATCACTCATAATATGAAGATATGTTTAATTTTGTTTTTATAAGCTTGCAGAGTTTTGCTAATTGATTAAAAAGTCTAAAATAATTGATGTATTTGTCAATGATAGTCATATTTGACATTATCTTCAAACGTCATAGCGTCATTCATATTAGTAACGTCGCTCTGAAACATTTCTCATCAATATTATTTCTATTTGTGCTGATAGCTCGGTAAACGTTGTTTTCGGACCTGTCTAGTACGCGTTATAGCGCTTTCGCTCTTGTGATTATTTTTTGTTCAATATTCAATAATGTCCGAGGACGTGGTAGCACCTTTTAGTAGTGTCGATATCAACAATGAAAACAGGGATGACGATGATCTGTTTGCTTCAGCGGTGCAGGTATCCAATAAGAATATGTATTCAATCGTTTTACCCATCCGCCGGCCTAACATTTGCCGTTAACGCCCCTTTATATCAAGTATACGCCTTTGATTATTTTACAAATGAGTCAATGATCACTTTAATTATCGTTTAATTAAATTAATGATAACTGCGCTTTTTTCAACTGCAATAAAAAAAATTCACGTGATTGCATGCAATGCAGCAATATAACTTCTTTTGAACTACAATATTAGTGTCTATTTATAGGAAAATCATTTTTAAGATCAAGTATTGATTTAGGTTCAATTATCATATATTGACGCTATGTTAATTATTTAAAAATACTTGCATGAAATATGTTAAATTACTAACTAAATTCATAAAAATTTCAGGAAGTCAGTTTGGATCCTGAAGTAAATGGAGTAAGGGATAGTTTGGAAAAGGTTAGCCTTGTGGATGCTGCAGTAACAACAACTGCTTCTATTGGTAGTCCTATTATGGAGGAGGTAAACAGCCCCACAATTTAGTAGCTTCAGTGGTCTTTATCAACCTTTATAACATAATAAAATTTCAGATTGTAACTGAACGTGCAAACAACATTATAGTGACCATAACTGAACCTCAGAAGATTGGTGAAGGGATGAGTTCATATGTGGCTTATCGCATTCTCACAAAGACTAATATGCCCATTTTTAGCAAGCACGAATTTGCAGTTTTACGCCGGTTCAGTGACTTTCTTGGCCTTCATGAAAAGCTCACTGAAAAGTATTTACGTTCGGGTAGAATAATTCCACCAGCACCTGAAAAAAGTATTGTTGGTAAGATAATTATGTAATAACATCATATAAAATATCAGAATAAAACTTTATATTACCTGGGAATAATAAATTCATATGTGGCTTATTGCATTGTGTGGATTTAAGGTACAACAAAACTTAAGATGACATCAACACCCTCAACTGAGAGTGCCAATGGTAATGCAGGATCAAATCTCCAATCACAGTTTGTTGAGCGTCGTCGGGCAGCACTTGAGCGATTCTTGAATCGACTAGCTCAACACCCAGTGCTCTGCATAGACCCGGATTTTAGGGAATTTTTAGAGTCTGGTATGTTAAAGTAAATTTTTAATTTTAGTAATCATTACTGATTAAATATATAGGGTTGGTTAACCGTGAAATCTCAAAGGTTGAATTTTTAAAAGGTCATTAGTCTATTATATCTATATATATTATATGACAGTTTTATTGCCTTATCTTTTAAATGGCCTTCTTCACATTAATAAAAATATTTTGCTTTTTTTATTTTATTATTATATTGTATAAAATAATTTTCGTAACATTTTTCTCACAATTTGCATTTAGCAACAGCATCCATTAGCACAAATATAAATAAAAAATTGTAACATGTATCAATTTGTAACATTGGTTCTATTTTCAAATCATATTTGAGATAATTTTGGGTTTTTAGTTCCAAATAAACTTCGTCTTTATGATATTATCATGGATAATCCAATTTTCAGACACAGAATTGCCTAAAGCAACGAGCACGTCCGCCCTCAGTGGCGCTGGAATGATGAGACTCCTGAACAAAGTAGGAGAAACGGTTAACAAGATCACTTATCGCATGGACGAGTCGGATCCAGTAAGCATCTCCATCGTTACCGACTAAGCGGCAGTTGGCTTTGAATAAAGTGGTGGCTTGTGTGCAGTGGTTCGAGGAGCGCATCGCCCGCGTGGAGAGCCTGGAGGCGGGGCTGCGGCGGCTGTGCGGCGCGTGCGAGGCGTTGGCCAGCGAGCGCCGCGAGTTGTCTGCGCGTGCGCACGACGCGGCGCGCTGCGTGGCCGCCGCCGCCGCTGCCGACCCGCACGCGCCGCTCTCCAGGGCCTTGTCGCATCTCTCCGACCTCCACGAGAAGGTCTGTCCTACTCTCCTTACTACAGTCGGTTCGCTTTCCTCCCACTGAACCAGATGCCTTAAAAACCGGTAACGCACTTGTTGAGCCACTGTTAATGTCAGTTAAGATCAGGTGTACCTCTTGCCCGTTACCTGTTGTATCCTATGAAAATTTGACACGTTTACTGAAACATATTTTTTTTTTTTTTTTTTTTTATTTTATTATTATTTATATTTATATTTTGCACAATCGCCACACGTTTTTTTCATATGTCATATACATTGTCGCGTTTGTTTCCATTTTTTTTTTAATTGAACACACATAATTATTATGAAAGATCATGTCCAAATATGTAAGTGTTTCATGAAAAAATATTTTTATATTTCCTAACCCTAAAATCATATGTATTCCAAAAAAAAAATTTTGTATTTTTATTTTATTTCTGATTTACCATTTTTGGAAACCATGTAAAAAAGGATAGCAGGTCTACCGTTCTTTCTATAACTATATACTTAATGTGACTAAAATAATGAATTGCTGAATCGGTTGATTCACAGATAGAGCATTTAAGGGTGGAGCAATCGAACACAGATTTCTACGTGTTAACTGAACACATCAAAGACTACTTGGGTCTGATTGCTTCTATCAAGGACGTTTTCCATGAGAGAGTTAAGGTAATTAATTTTTGGATTTTTGTGACACCAAGCTCACAGATCAAAATTGAAGTACGGATTTAAAATCCATATATCTTGTTAATGAAAACAATTTTATGCAAAATATACATCTTGTTTGTTTAATCGTTTGATTAAAATAAATGGGCAATGCGTAATTATTTATATACTATTTTAGCTTTTACTACTGAATGGATTTTAATTAAAACTTATATACATCAGAATAACATTGGCCAAAAAAAAAGGAAAAAAAAATACTACCATCTGTGAGCTATTCTGGCTGGCAAAAGCCGCTAGAGTTATGTGATTTTAGATGGTATTTAATATTTTAGATGAAAGCCTTCATAGCCAAAACAGCGAACATAACTACAATAAAAACTGATAATTTATTTCAAATGAAAAAAAAATTGATTTGTAATAATCATTACAAAAAATAGACATTCATTGCTTCCATTAATATAGTATACAACATATATTAATTAACATGGGTGATCTCCTAGTTTAATAGCAAAAATAAATTATATGGTTACTTTAATAGGACTAAACTAAACTTAGGGCTTATCCAACAATGATATATGAAGTTTGTCATACGACAAATGTGAAGATTTAATTACTTGTAATGTGTTCAAAAACCCAATAGACCAGTATGAAAGCAGTACTCCGCGAAAAACCCATAACCACTCAACGCAGCGCTCGACACGGAGCATCATCAGGAGCTGTTGCCTCTGCTTTCATACCGGTCTAGTGGGTTTTTGAACACATTACAAGTAATTAAATCTTCCACATTTGTCGTATGACAAACTTCATATATCATTGTTGGATAAGCTCCCCCTAAGTTTAGGTTTAGTCCTATTAAACTAAACCATATAGTTTATTTGTGCTATTAAACTAAGGAGATCACCCATGGTTACTTTATATATGTATTATATGTTGTATACTATATTAATAGAAGCAAATGAATGGTCTATTATTTGAAATGATTATTACAAATCAATTTTTTTTTCATTTGAAATAAATTATCAGTTTTTATTGTAGTTATGGTTCGCTGTTTTGGCTATGAAGGCTTTCACGTATATATATTTAAAACACCATCTAAAATCACATTTTGGTTTTTGAACTATGGACTTCCGCAAAGTAACGCCTGATTCAATAAATTATTGTAATGTGTCGTAAAGAATGGAGGAAGCCTTTGCCAAACTGGGGCAAACAGACGAAATTGTCGGTGTCGAAGACTTACCAGTAGATTAAGATAGTGTAAACTAAGTGTAAAAGTATGTCTGAATAAAGGCTATTATTATTGTCAAGGTGTTTCAAAATTGGCAACACGCGGAAATGCAACTAAACAAAAGGAGAGAGAACAAAGCGAAAGCCGAACTCGCCAATAGACCCGAGAAGATTGAGGTGGCCTCCAATGAGATCATCGAGGTAATTTACTTCGATCGAAGTATTATTTCATATAAATTATATTATTCAGGTCCAAGCGAGCTTTATTGAGTACTTTCCAGGTTAATTCCAAGATTTGAAATTGTGAATGAATGAATGAAATTTTTCAGTGGGAATCAAAAGTGGAGCGGTGTCACACAGAGTTTGACACCATATCTCGTGTCATCAAGAAGGAGTTGGAGAGGTGGGAGGAGATCCGAGTGTCGGAGCTGAGGTCCACCATTTTGAGATACCTCGAGGAGCACATGAAGCATCAGGCACAGGTTAGTGCTTATCATTCATAAACATATGTTGCACTTGGCCCTTTCTGTCAATTTGTGTTCATACTATGTTAGACAGGGACAGAAAATATTTCCATATTTGAATTGTTAATTCAATGAACAGATTTAAATTATCTGTAATGTTTACCGTTTTGATAGTCTGTGTTATAATCTCCCGCCATTTATGCAAATATAGCAAGAGACGATGATTATTAAACAAAAATATTACCATAGATATAAGTTGAGCATATTCAGTGAACTGATTTTTTTGATATCTATTTATGATGTTGTCACAGAGTTTGACGTTTTGATAATATCTCGTCTGTGATAATATCTCCCGCCATTCACGCTATGATAGCGAGATGCTTTGAATATTAAGCGAAAATATATGTTAAATAAAATTATCATTCTAGAATACATTGTATTATTATTGATATATGATATTTGTTTTTTTTTGGTATATATATATATATATATATATATATATATATATATATATATATTTAAAAAATTACTTTAGGTTGTGGATATTCACTAAACCGATTTAAATTTAAAGTCTCATCATCGTAATAATATCAGATTTTAGGATCTTATGATTTTTTTCTCCTGTGTAGCTTTTTATACAAATATACTAGCACGTTCTCAGCAAACTTATTATAGGTGTATAGATGTAATTCAGTATTTTCTTTCCAGTCAATCAGATATTGGGACGCTTTCCTCCCAGAGGCTCGCGCCATCAAATGAGTGAGGGCTTTTGCCCGGATTCGCGGCACTTTCCCTAATCATCTCCATTAACAATGACACACGAATATCTTTAATGCAACTTTCATAATTTGCGCCAATGTTCAACCTAATAATAATAATTTAAATATCGAAACACGGTTTTTTTTCACATTAAATGTTTGAAACTATTAATTTGAGTCGTGAAACCTACAAAATTCGCCATCATCTAGTGACGTCACGTGACAGATGTGTCAGTGTTTTAGCGGGAAAAAATCACATTCGCCTAAACCTCATTCTAAAACAAATTCTTATCTATATTATTATGAAAAATTCGATCCTTCAAATAAAATACTTCAGCATTATTTTTATTTAAGAAGTCTTTACATCCGGTGATTATATCAGTGGTTACAACTGAATAATAAGAATGTACAGGTCGGATTAAAATCTGAAAATGTTGTTAGCTGTAACCGTAATAGTTAAAAATTAAAATTTCATTGCATACCTCATACTCATAGATAGATATACAAATTGTATGCGGTGCCTGCATTGCCCATTATACATCTATTTTTAGCTTATATTTTGTTAATTGTCTATTCAACTAAATATATTTTTACTATTAAATTAAACGACGCTTAAGTATTTCAATAATAATCTAATTTAATATAGTTTTTATGAATGTATCCAGTTACAACGGAATTTTTGTTTGTGTAAACATTTTTATCAATTAAAACTATTTAAACTCTAGAAATATTAGGATAATAAATCTAAAAACCATAAGTTTGACACGTGGTCCAATCAGAGCGTTACATTTACGCGTCGAGCTCTGATTGGTTGGGGAGTGTCGTTCCGATTCACGCAAGAAAACATTAGTAAAACAAACTATTATTTAATTGTAAAAGTCGGTCCAGTATTCGAGTTTAGATATATGCGTTCTAATTCGTGTGTCGTTGTTAAAATATGCCGACTGTCTGAACTAAGATATATCAAAAAATAAAGGTTTACTGAGCGTAATTACGTTTGAACGTTGATAGAATCAGAGTCGTCTAGCCTCGACTGAGCACTCACAATATTTAACAAAAAATTTGTTAATTCTTGAATTAAGATGTAAATCGGAGTCGCATACAAAAATTTTATAGTTATTGGGCTGTATGAAAAATATTTAATAGTTGTATCATATTTTTTTTATAAATCATGGGAATTCCACTAACTGATAACACTATCTCGTAAACAGCAAAAGATTTGTAATATATACTTTTTAGACATTCATTGTTTCGCTTTAAACGGTTGCTTATCTTGAATAATTGTTTAAAATTGACCGTCTAAGAACCGTTATTAAAAGAAGATGTTTTGGTTGTGTGGCGCTCAGTTTTGTTATTTATAAGTCCTATAAAGATGTATAAATGATCTCTATCGTGAATCCAAAAATTTGGTCTCTAATTAACAATATAACAGCAAGATAATATTAATTTCAACTCTATAGGTATTAAACACTATTGTGTAGTATTTTTCCATTATTCATTGTAATATCCTAAAACAGCTAATCTTTTCATTAAAGTTTTCAAATTGTAGTTTTAGTCTAAATGAGGCTCTATAATATTCATAAAAACAATCTTTTTACTTTGAGAACATTAAAATCATTAAACACTTAGGCTGTGTTGTTAAAATAAGAGATTAAAAATTTTAAACGATGAGTTTTTAATTGTAATTCATATATTCTGATGTAAATGTAAGAAATTTTATTGTAGTGGCAAATGTCGAATAAATGCAGTATTTAGTTTTTGCAAAAAGAGTGTTTGGAGGAGACCAAATGGCATTTACATGTAAGGCACATAAATACATGATGTTTAAACTTTTGCGTAAAAGATTTCGTTTGATCGGAAATAAGATCGTCTGTGCGACTTTAATTTTTTCATATATTATATACATTCTATCTCATTTCTGGTCAGAATTCTCTATATTTTTTTATAATTGTTATTTTTAATACATATTCTACTAATAAATGTATTCCAGTTTAGTTTAAGTCATAGGGTGGAACAAAACTGTTCGGATATTAGTGAATTTTTATTGTTTGATGCGTTGCAATTAGATTCGAACGCAATCGTTTTCCTAATTACAATTTTAGTCTATAATTTTATATTGGCAAATTTATTTAGCAGTGATTTGGTATGAAATAAGGATGAAAATATTGTTTGTTTAAAAATATAATGTACTTTATTCGAATTATATTATTTACTTAAACCCTGAATATTCCTAGTTTTATTTTACAATTTCCATGTCAATGAAGTGACTCAACATTGCAGTGGATAGATGTAGTTTAAAATTTCATCATATTTTCATATATTCTACGAAATACACACTTAGATCATTCTATCTTATTTACCAATAATCATATCGTAGTGTATAAGTAGAACCCTAGAAACGTACCCATTAGCTTAACATCATTGAGTGCTATCTGCCTAAATGCAAAGAAATACCGTGATCTAGTTATTATGATACAAAATATTAACTACAAAAAACATAAATCGTATACAGACAATTCCTTATCTTTGAGATAATCATTGGAAAATAATTTCTTGGAATGTATATATTCTATAGAACGTTATTGGTTATTCGTAAATTAGGTACTCAGGTGTAACATGGATAAATCACAAACAGTTCTGATAAACTCTTATCTAACCCTATTAAAAGATTGCTTTCATTATGTTGCAAGCATTATCACAGGTGATCAATAGAAATATCAGGTGAGTTGAGTGTTCACAACAATCGATTTCTTTGTTTTTGTTTTACGTTATATATTATTAAAATTAGTTTTTTTTAGTAATATGAAGCTATTAATCGTGCTTACGTGTCTCACATTGGCGTGGGCTGTACCGACGCCTCTGGAGAATCTGAATCTCCAAGAATTAAATGCAATTCCTGAGGATGATGCAATCGATTCCCCCGATGCGATTGGTGTAAATTTTGTTGACAATGACGCAGTTTCTAAGGATTTTCCGCAAGAAATAAAAGTATCAGACGTTCTTAAAGAATTTGAAAGGGCAAATGTTAAGCACGAAGATACAGCTGAAAATCTACCAGAAATCGAACCGCTTAATGGACCAGAGGTGAATGCGGATTCCCTGGAAGACGTCAGTGGCTATGAATTACCTGGATCAGAAATTTTAATGCCAATAAATGAGAACGACCAAGATGACATACAAGTTGCTAGCCTTTTAAATGATGCAGATGACGAATCAGCTCTTGATGAAGTACGAATTGTCGATATAGATAACAGTGACTTTCGTGGCTTTATGGGGATAGCCCCATCTGAACTTGATTCATTGAGGGTCTACTTGGATGATGATATGGCTCGCGAACTCGCCGACCTTGAAGCTCCGGAAATATTAAGACTTAATTATGATGACCCGAATTTACGTTAAGACATGAATTGTATTTTTTATTAACTTTATGTGCATGTCAAATGTGATTTTTGAAGCAAAATACATAGTTACATAAAATGTGACTTTTTATTAAGACAGGATGAGAGATAGTCAAAGATTTGTTTAAAAAAAAGATATAATCTGCAAATGAATATTAGCAAGAAAATTTATTCCTTACTGACAGACTTTGTGAATTCATGTTTCAAAGATTTAAGCAAACTTGAGTTTTACTTTTGATTCTAGAATGTTATAAGGTCAGAATCTTATTTTGTCTTTTAATCTTTAGGTATAACTTCACATTTTATCCTAAAGAAATCATAACAAAAAAGGTTATCACTTGTAAGATATTTATTATCTACTACTTTACAACTAAAACCTATTATTATAATATTGTTGTATTATAAGTATTTATTTTAAAACATAGTCGCTTGGGTACTCCATAATTTTGGGGTAGTTTTGTACTTCTTCTTCAGATAATTGATCTAATCTAGCTGGCACTAAACGCAGTTGTCGTATTTGATTTGTTACATTCTGTTTAACATCATCTGGCATCTCTTCTCCTGGATATATAAATAGCCTCTGCATTGTGTGACGTCTCTGAAGGTTTCCTTTCATTGCTCTGTATACTGCCTTTTTAATTATCTGTAAATTAATAATTAATGACATTCCATCTGGTTTTCAATTAGTACCAGTAATGATGACACAATCTTAATAAATAAATATAAATTTAGCAATAAATGATAGAGACTGGGTTTGATTACAGGTGAAATAGGGCACTAAAGTATTTGTAGAATTAAGAAAAAAGAAATGTTCACACTCAAAAATTGTTTATATATACACTTACCATTGTGGGATCCTTGTTATGAACTTCCCAAGCGAGGGTCCATGAAGCTCCACCAGGATAACCAGTATGGTGGAAATATGCTCGCTTTCGCCATTCATCGCCTCTTAAAGCTATATCTCTGCTGTTGATACAAACAACAACATCTCCACAGTCATTCATAGGGTGGTAAATCGGTTTATGTAAACCCATCAAGTACTTTTTAATTAAATGAGCTGACTGGTAAGGATCTTGCCACTTGCAATCAAAAACGTGCCAAGTACGAGCAAAAGTAGCCCATTGCTTAAAGAAAAACATTAAGAAATATTAATAAGAACAAAAAGTTAAATAGATCCTATTATGTGGGGTTATAATGAAGTATTACTTAATACGAACCTGTACTCGTTTCGCTGCCGACATATTTACGATATATAATTGTCTCTTATCCCTATTAATAATAGTTTATATTAGATAAATTATTAATTAAAACAGTATCGTAAAATTAATTGTTTATAGGTTATTATTTGACATCCGCAAGAAGTAAACATTAATACTGAATTTGAATTACTCAGTGATGACAGTGACAGTGATTGATCGATGACAATAGAAAATACAGATGATGTTCAAAAAACTTTGAACTAAGATAAAATAATATTTTTTTGTCTTGCGATTACGCTCGCATGTAATTGAAAGAATGCGTGCGTTGTTCTTGACTGTTATTTTGTGGTAGCACTGTTTTAAAATGACGATAATATTCTATATAGGCACCGGAACAATTTTACCTGTTTTGCATTTACATTTCAATAAGCAGAGCCGATGGGTATCGTCGAAAACTTCTAAAATTAATGTTCAACCAAAACATAAATTCAGGTTTGTGAAATTTTATTTCAATAAAAAGTAAATATAAAACCGACGAATAAGCATGAAACAAAATGTCAATAAAATTGATTTATTAAAAGAATACTAATATTTGTATAATAGTAAACAAATTCCAAAAATATTTACACATGTACAAATAAAATGGAACATTTAATCTTTGAGATGCAAATCTTTCCTCAGAGTGTAAGCTGACACATGCATCATATATGGCTCATTTTTGAGGAAATTTTCAATAGCTCTTTCCCGAACAGCTTCCCAAGCATAAAGGTCTCTATAAATCGGTCTCACATATTTCATACGACCTTGGTTGTTAACAAATTGCAATGCTTCATTCAATTTACTTTCATCCCGGCTTCTTATACACAGTCTGAGCCAACGGTATATGATTTCTGAATTTTTGCTTGTGGCAACTTTGTATGTGTTTCCCAGGTTCCTGAGTCTGTCTAGTGGTAGTGGCTCTTGATCGATGAGGGCTTGAAGGAAATTGATGGTTTGTTGGGGAGTGAATGAAACAACATCGCTGTAGTCCAGGGAATTGTTGGAATCATTCACTTTGGTTAGAAGCGCGGTTACTGCTTTTGTCATTGATGTGTCGTAGCTGGAAGGAAATTGTTTTACTAATACTTCCTAAATCAAGAATGAAAAAGCAATCACACTTTTGTTCTAATCTATTGATAGTAGCTATATGTCATATGACTATATGGTCGGTTAGCCCCTGCCTTGTTAATATAATATTTTTTTTTTTTTTTAACCCCAACCCCCGGGGTGAAAAAAAAAAAAAAAAAATTTTTTTTTTTTAAAAAGCCCAAAAAAAGGGGAAAAAAAAAAAAAAAAAAAAAAAAAAAAAAAAAAAAAAAAAAAAAAAAAAAAAAAAAAAAAAAGGGGGGGGGGGGGGGGGGGGGGGGGGGGGGGGGGGGGGGGGGGGGGGGGGGGGGGGGGGGGGGGGGGGGGGGCCACAAAAAAAAAAGAAAAAAAAAAAAAAAAAATATTTATTATACTATAAATATTCTCAGCATACATCTTTTGACCAGAGATCAACTATGTGTCCTTTTCAAGGTTTATTTATTTAAATTACACATTACAAAATACAGATTAATAAAATATGCATACTATTATATATAGACACATATATATATAGACAGGTACAGTTAAAAGGGAGTTAAGATTTTTATAAGAATTTTAATCTGCTGGAAACACTTACGCTGGAATAATTGGCGGCATTCCAGATTTGTGGAGCCAAGTGGTCCAGTCGACGCTTTTCAAGGCTTCGCTGTCCTTGAAGTAGTCCAGTAGGTGGGCTTTGAACTGGTCAGTGTCTATCGATTGCCGCTGGAATTTGTTGAGATAGGAACGGAGGAAGTCGTCGAACACCTCTGAAATACAACAGTTCGTTAATATCTACAAATAATACGTTTCAATATTTAAGTTAAAAAAACATAAGAGATTTTTTATATGTTACTAGCTGATTCGGCAGTTTTGCCATAAATGTGATTTCTAGCAATCATTTTTTTAGTTCAATAAAAATAATTATCAGCTTAAAGTGTGTTTAAAATGCTTTCACTTCTATTGAAGTATGCTCTTAGGTTAATAAATTAATCTTTATATGACACGTTTGTCTTTACCGTAGCAGTGCCATCTATTAATTACTTGCTCAATCCAGTCGAAAAGTATCGACATTTGTTAGAATCTTTTGGAGTTAATAGACAATTGTGACTGTCAATTAATTATAGACAAATTATTTGCAATAAAATATCCATCTTATCTCTTAAGTTGGACCAGACTGCTCACGGTGTGCCAACTTAATTTAAAATCGGTTAAATAGTTTAGGAGTCCATCGCGGACAAACACCGTGACAGGAGAGTTATATATATTAAGATGAAATGAAAACTCTGACTTCGTCCGGGACTGGCTTTTACCTGATCCGCCAAGCAAATCCTCGAGGTACCTAAGAAACAGCGAGCCCTTCTCGTAGGGAACGGTGGAGAAAGCGTCGTCCGGGTGTACCCCACCCAGATCGACCACCAACCTGGTCAGCGGGTTACTCTCGCCCAGCTCCAGTTTCACCTGAAACGCAGGGCTCAATCTTACCTGGTCCCCCGAGCAAATCCTCGAGGTAACGAAGGAATAGGGACCCCTTCTCGTAGGGGACCCTGGAGAACGCGTCATCTGGGTGAGTGTTAGTCAGATCTGGCACGAGTTGGGTGAGCGGGTTCGTTGGACCGAGGTTTTGGTTTATCTGCAATGCAGATGCTCGTTATGGCCAGGTTTAGGGGCTGCGGACGACCCAGGGGGTAGCCAAACCGGCGGCAGATGTGGACTTTAAGAGTTTATAAAATGATTTGGCTTTAAAAGTTTATAAAATGTTTGGACTTTAAAAGTTTATAAAATTACTTAGACTTTAATAGTTTATAAAAAGATTTGGACTTTAAGAGTGTTTAGATGATTTGTACTTTAAGAGTTTATAATACTATTTGGACTTAGAGTTTGTATAATAATTTACACTTTAAGAGTTTATAAGATTTTATAATTCTCTCAGGAAACTCTTCAATAGCTATTTTAAATGAATCAGTTCTATGACATTTGTTTTAGAAAGTCCGACGAAGTAATATCGTTCGCAACTACAACTCACAGTTTCAGTTAGCTCTTGGAGCCCTAAGAGGCTGCTGAAGTCCCGACTCCGCAGCGCTTCGCCCTTGTCCGCTATGAGCGACGCCCCGACTTTCCTCTCCAGGAATACGGTGAAGCCCTCATTCAGCCAGAAGTGTTCGAAGTTCCTGTTCGTCACCAGGTTCCCCGTCCAGCTGTGCATAATCTCGTGGACGATCACGTCTGCTTGGCTCCTGTCGCCCGCCTGAACAAATTACAGGCTACCTCAAACGTACATACAAAAAATTGTCTTTTTATTTTTATAAGTTTACTATCATAAGATGCCTGATGACGCATCTTAAAGGCCGGCAACGCACTGGCGAGGCCGTTGGCACTGCAATTGTCCATGGGCGGCATAACAACTACATTTCTTTAAGTATTTCAACAGTTTAGTTTATTTTCTACAGAATAAGGTAAAATGGTTCTATGATGCGTTGCCGACCAAAATTTTCATTATAGTAACAAATACAATAATTTCTATAAAAAGTCTGTCATTCGTACAAATTAAATACTCAATTCTCAAACTATTCATTTTGATAAAAATTTGCTATGGATTCTACGTGTTTACGATAAAATCAATGGTGCATCAAAAAAATTAAACCGAGACGTTTAATTTCAAACAGTGATTGACGACTGTAACTTTGTATAACAAAAACATTGATTGCATAATAAAACAAAAATAATATTGTATGATTCTAATTCGACAAAGAACACGCATTTGGCGAACCAGGATTCGATTCCCAGTCAACACAGTCTGATGATTTGTTGCTATGGTCTGAGTTTTATCAATAATAGCCCTCAAAACACCAGTTTATTGACATAAAACTGTTACTCATTTAAAGAAAAACACTTTATTAACGGATTTAAGTTATGTATTTTTGCAAAATTTAATTATATTTTACATTATTTTAAATTTTTCCGACATTTCGCGCTTTCGCGTGCGTCACAGTGGCGGTAGATCAGGTATAAATAGCTTACTGTGCTAACAGACTAGATGTAAAATGTCTCCTGTCAAAATTTCATAAAAATCGATCAAATGTGTATGTGTATGTGTAAATGTATGTCAATACTCACAAGTAAGGTGGGTGTGACAAATGTCAAACAGGGGTTCTCCATGCCCCCGTAAGGGAAAGACGGCGGCAACACGAGCAAATCGTATTGCGTCCATTGATAGGGCCCGCACAGCTTTTCAGCCGCTTGCAAGTACTTCTCCGTATCCGCGAACTCCCACGCGCTCCTATCGATCTCATCCTTTTCGGACCAAACGCGAGATCTGCATATTTCATTGGTATGTACGACATTATGACCAAAGAGTCTTTCTTTCTAATTCCACAAATAGACGTTGACAGTTGACACCTGACAGATTGATGCTACTTATTCAAACTTTTGTTTACGTTCAGTGTTTGTGTACGCGCCACGATTGTCGTATGTACGAAATACCTATCCTTAATCAAGAATGTATGAATAACATTTACATTGAAACACAATACAATATTTATTACGAAATAATGTTTTAAATCCTACGTCATTGTCTGTATATATATGCATGTCGGTATATTGATGATACGAAATTAATGGCACTAATATACATAAAAAAACCTAAATCCAGTTTTCCAGTTACTTTTGATACCAAATAGTTAATTTTGCGCCTGTATAATTGTTAACTTCGATACAGCAGTTTTGAGTTCACGTTCAAACTCTACGATATATATAGAAGTATTCGGTAATAGGTTCAAACATAAAGTACAACAACCTAGACTAATATATACGAAACATACCTGGGTCCAAGCTCCCTGGATTCCAAGACGGCGACAGCTATAGCGAGCAAATACGAAGGAATAGGCACTGGCTGTCTAAAGGTCGCCTTGCCACTTGTGGCGTTGCCTTTGATAGCGCTCATGAGCACCGTAAACGGCTCGGGGGCAATGACCTCCGCGTCGTACGTGAACTTCACGGCGGGCGAATCTTGGCAGGGAAGTATTGAGCGCGCGTGAATTGGCTATGGTAAGTTTTGACATTTTTAACCGTATGTCAAATAATCAATACTGTTCTTAATATTGCTTATCAAACTGAACTCATTTAAAGAAAAACACTTTATTTACAAAAAAGGATTTTTTGTAAAAAATCCTTCCGGATTTTAGTCGATACCAACTCCGGGGCAATAAATACAGATAACACACAACCTCTCTGCAGCAGTGTGACACTTATTTTGACAATTAACACCTCTTGTCTTCAGTCTACCGTGACGACGCACGCTGTAAAGCACGCGAAACGTCGGAACTTTTTAAAATAATTAAAAAAATACATTTAAATTTAGCAAAAATACATAACTTAAATCCGTTAATAAAGTGTTTTTCTTTAAACCTATTCTTTTCTAATTCTAATTAGTACTTTGATACTTGTTTGTCAGGTCCAAAGCTAAATTTAGAGATTTTGTTTAGAGAGTGAGAGAATCGCCACCATTAATAATGGCGGGTCGATTATCATAATACTTTTAGTAGCACATTTGTTTATTGCAATGAAATATAATGGTGTCAAATCATAATAGTATCTTTTTTTATTAACTTAACTATTACTCATTTAAAGGAAAAACACTTTGTTAACGTATAATATTTTTACAAAATTTAAGTATTATTATTTAAAAAAAATCCAAACTTTCGCGTACTTTTTACATCGTGCGTAAACTTTAAAATAGTGTATGTAATATACTTAAATTTTGTAAAAATAACTTAATCCAATAACAAAGTGTTTTTCTTAAGATGTCAATCCTAATTTCAATTACAATATACTATTAATACAAGTAATATTGGTATTTGCAAAATTATGACCAACCAACCTTTGTTTGTTTGCAAACATTATACCTATTTATACGAATAAAACACACAAATTGATATATAAGAATAATAACGGATTCTTGCTTTTCTTACCTGACATTGGCTAAACATGTACGGGTAGATTTTGCCCGAGGTCTGTTTCGGCTCCAGCCATTGCAGCGCGGTCGCTGACGGTGACGTCTTGTATTTTATCCTCAATTTCAGTCTGAAACGATTCGCGTCTTTCTGTTAAAAGGCTTTTACTTGTAATAAACTAGCTGATCCGGCGGTTGTTTTGCCATAAATGTGATTTCTAGCAATCATTTTTTTAGTTCAATAAAAATTATCAGCTTTAATATGTTTATAAACGAAAGCGTTTTGAACAATAAAAGTGTGCTTTATTTAGGTTAATAAGTTAATCTTTATTTGACCCGACAAACGTTGTCAAATTACTATAGCAGTGCCATCTATTGATTACTTACTCCATCCAGTCGAACCTTTTGGAGTTAACAGACAATTGTGACTGTCAATTAATTATAGACAAATAATTTGCAATAAAATAAAATTACGACTATAATTAAAGATCTAAGCTATCCTATATCTTAAGTTGGACCAGACTGCTCACGGTGTGCCAATTTAGTTTAAAATCAGTTAAGTAGTTTAGGAGTCCATCGCGGATAAACATCGTGACAGGAGATTTATATATATTTAACATATATAGGCTTAGATTTAAACGGATTCTCATAGTAACATGAAATAATAAAAACTGCTCAATCAAATGAAAACGAAAAAAATATTATCATTGTTATTTAAAAAACCGAAACCAATCAATCAATCAATCATTTAATCGTTAAATACTGTTACTTTAGAGATGCTGAAAAAAAATACATATACAAAAATAAAACGTTCAAATGACTACCCTCGTTTCGAACTAATTCTCTGCTATAAATATGAAAATATTCTCACTGTCTGCCAACAGATTGGACGCAATCTGAACTTTGCAATACCCTAACACACATTGTAGACGCCATAGATGTACTTTCACTCATTTCTAGCACCGGTTGATATACGGAACCATTGAAAGTCATCATCATTGGTCCAGAGGGAAGCTGTTTAATTTCAACTTTCTTCTCTTCAATTTTACGCATCTCTGTATATAGTTTCCTTTAAATTTATTCGAAAAATTATGAAAATGTACGGGAGGAAAGGCCTGTATAACTAAATTTCGCGGCTGCCTTAATATATTTTTAGTGATCAAGATGAGAGACTATTTCGTAGATAATAAAATTTTGTTAATATTAAAACAAATATAATATTGTCTTTTATTAACATACCTGTTACTCATTTAAAGAATAACACTTTGTCTAACGCGAAAAATATAAAGTACGCGAAACGTCGGAAAAATTTAAAATAATATAAAATATATGTAAATTTTGCAAAACACATAACTTAAATCCGTTCATAGTGTTTTTCTTTTAAAAAAATATCTTTCCCCAGGAGAAAGTTCTGTTATCTACATTTCAAGAAGACTAGGCCGATAAAAAATTTAAATGTCCAACTCTTACGACATTTTGACGAAAATTACGTAATAAGTTGATTCAAATCAACGAATAATCTAAATAAAAATCTTAGTTTCCGAGAAATTTCCGGACATACAAACATACGATTTTTCGCACACGAAGAATCATCAGTCATTAATTACACATATTCATCTCAAAAACCAACTTTTATAGCTGTAAAAACCTTACTTTTGGTCCGCTGTAGCAGGTTCCGGTAGAGGAATTGTCAATTTCGACCCATAATTAGGCACCGGATCAGCCAATATAAAGTTCAAGGCCTTGCCATCTTCAGTCTCAATTGATTCTATTGTTAGATTACTTGAGTCCAATATCTGTAAATTGACAATCATAAAAGTGACAGGATAAAGATGTGTCCAGATAAGATTCGACAGTCTTGAGTAGTTCGGCAACTTGCAAAATATTGACTTTGGCCGGTTTTTTACAATTCTTTTTATTATACAACATGACTTGCAAAAAAGAATATAAATTTTTAAAAAGAAATTGCAATATCAGCTTGTAAATCCAGTCAATGAACATTTTACCCATCAGATATATGCAGGATCATATTAAGAAATCTGAAGTTTAGTCAGAAAAGGCAAGGAAATGATAATAGGTATTGAGAATCACTTTTAGATCTTGTTATTTAAAAAAAAAAAAACAGACAATTTTTCAATATTAAATGAAATATATATAATATACTTTTAATTGTTGTATTGTTTAATTGTAATGTTTAATTGTATAAAATTTATATTATTGATTACATCAATTTATTGTGCAAAGCAATATACTAAACTAGGTCGATATGTATGCAATAGGTATGCAAACATTGCAAATAATTTACTCATATATATCCTGGGTAAAGAACTGGTTAATTTTAAGAGATATTTGATCTAAATTTATCATCAATTATTATATTTTCTTTTTACTTACTAATTCTTCAATAGAATCTAAAACATTCACAGTTAGAAGAGCTTCTCCCCTAAGTTGTTTGCTTTCAAAGTCCACATTCAACTTTAAATCAACATGTTGCACCACAGCTAATTCTATAAAAACAAATATTTAACTAAAATTGTAAATTATTAATTTTATTAATTAATTGTACTTAAAAAATTAATTGAGATTCATACCAGGTCTTGAATATGATGATGGATCAAGAGGACTCAGAGCCATCGCGTCTAATTCCCTACAAAAAAGCACCAATAAAATTTTTATGACAAAACACCATATTACACCCGGCATATTGCAAGTATGTACTCAATCTGTATCAAGGCTGTACTGAGAAGTTTCTTCAAAGTAATTGAGATTAGTATTACATAGACAAGGGAAAATAAGTTTTATAATAAGACAATACAGTCCAATATATAATGAGCAGTTTCATCAATGTTCTCAAGACAAGTTTAGATGTAAAATTAACGAGGTAATATCAGCTTTTCTTATAAATACTAATTAACTTAGGTATAACTGATGCATAGAGATTATATTTTAAATCAATTATACCTAAACAAATACTTATAAACAAAACAAAACAAATATGCATGAGATACAGCAGATACATGTATAGAAGTTTTACAAGGTACTTAAATGTACCTTGTATAACAATATCTTACGATCCTTATAGTACTGGCCTATTTCTATTCAGGTTTTAGGACATACTACCTATGTATTTTCAATATTCCCTAAATAAACCAACATGAACAGAATAAACTTTTTAACAACTAAAGGTATATCTACAATGAAATGTAAACACTGTTGTACCGGCCTGCGGCCATAACCTTATTACCAAATATTCTTTAAATAATAAAGACCAGACACCTTTTGGCTGTATGTAATTTTCTTTTTAAGCTTTGAAGTTCCCAATGCACTTGATATTGTGTTAAAAAGGGTTCCGTTTTAATATGAATACTAAATATAGAATTTAATCTTGTACTTTTCTTGATAAAATTATAATTAGGTAAACGATACTGCCTCTTGATCAATTTACTGATGACAAACATTTTTTCAGCTGTGGGCTGTGGCTAGTGTCCATTAACCTCCCGTGGCAATTGTAGACATTGACAGACTGGCTTGACACTTGTTTTATTTTTATAAATTCCAAGAATCCAAGCAATATTATACAATTATAACCAATTTCAAATCGAAGTAAACAGTAAATTTTTTTCGTATGTATTTTTAATTCACTAATAAATCAATAAAATTAATTACCCGTCGTGTCCTTTGCTGTTTGCAAGAAAAATCAGTTATACCGTCTGTCGTTAAACAACACTCTCTGTCAAAATTCAAATAAATTGTGTTCTGTCATCGGGACGCTGACTACTGACCACACGGTACTCTTGTTTAAATGACAATTACTATCAACACAAAAAACAATAATTTATTTTGATCGCGAATTGTATGAAAACTGCATTCACAAATTTGAAAGTGTGAGTGTTCGATATAGGATAAGCACTTAATTGACATACAACATTCATACACAGTGAGTGGTAATAAGTTGTTCCAATTTCATATTTAGGTATTGCAAAGAGATTTTCTAAATAAACGAGTAACACTACATCCATCCATTTGGAATAAGGTTTTACCAGATTAAACTTACTGCAACATAGTGCAAAGACAGAAAATTAAGTTGCTGTTCGTATTTGGAGTGTGCGCTCCGCTTTTATTATTAGCTGGGAGCTCCCAGAAGATACCAAAGCCAAACCTATGTTGTCCATCATGCTATCAAGGTTTCATCATTATCACGGGTCTAATATTGTTTTATTTGAAGATAACACCGTGGCTTATCGAAAGACTAGTTTTGCCCATGGTCTAACATTTAGTGAAAAGCCTCTGTTACCTGGGGAAATATTCTTAGTGGAAATAGAAAAAACTGAACGAGGATGGAGTGGTCATATGCGTCTTGGCTTAACTTTACTTGACCCTCAGAGTACCGCAATGGGAGAAAAAGGTTTGCCTCAATATGCTTTACCTGATCTTGCCAACACAGGTATGTCATGGATATTCCCTATCTCTAAATCACAGAATAATGTCCTCATTGAATTGATTAACCAAGGAACAAGTGGGCGTCGAGATAATGAACCTAGAGTGTCAATTTTAGGAGATTCGCATAATGTACACACACCTCGTGGCTATGTTTCAAAGCACACTCTTCGTCCTCAAATTGTGTCAAACAATGGTACTCCACAAGGCATCTTGCCCATGGACGCTGGAAGCCGTATAGGAGTTATGTATGTGCCTTGTCCAAAAAAGAGTAAAGATGATCCTGATTTAGCCGAGATGCATTTTATAATTAATGGTGAAGAACAAGGTCCATGTACAAAAGCAATCCCGTACACAAGGGGTCCTTTACATGCTATTGTTGATGTATATGGAACAACCAAGCAAGTTAGGATTATTCAGCTATATGGAGGTAATTATTAAACATACATTATTAGTTTTTAATGTGATTTAAGCATTGTATATATTTATAAGTTCGGGTTTAAATAAGTGATTTTAATTAGAACCATTTGTTGCAGTAAAAACACTACAAAATGTATGCAGAGACGCAATACTACAATTCATCAGAGGGAACTCAGTGAAATCATTGCCCCTACCACAGTGTTTAAAAGATTTTTTGCTCTCATAAAAGTTTTTACAATAGTAATAATAAAGCTCTTAGTGTTTTTTTGCTTTGAATTGTAACATTCCCGGCTTGAGCCAATGTATGTAATATGATTTACTGTTTTAATTGTGATAAATTATTATTGAGAAGAATAGATTATAGCAAAGAAAAATAATAAGATCTTTATATTCTTCTCAATATATTGAAAAATGTATAGTCTTTTTTAAAATGAAATATTTTAACCATGAATTTACATAGATTTGACTGAATTTTGGGACGTTGAATTATAATAATAATAATGTAAAAATAGAAAATAGGTATTTATAGTCTTTTCTATTAAGCTGATATGCTGATTATTTTATTGATTAACTGAGAAATAAAGTTTTGGTTTCTTTAATTTTTAACTTGAACAAATGACCCCATGAACTAAAACAATCTTGTGTATTAAAGGAACTTAATTAAACTTAAGAAAACATAATATCAAACATTTATTATTAACATGATACTTAAGTAAATATTCTTGGGATAGGAAGTGTATATGGTATGATTTTCTTTCCCTTATCAAGCTCGAATATCTTGTAGTTGAGGACAGTGTCAGGTTCGACATGTTCTGACCAATAATTTTCTAATCTTGGATTGAGAGTTTGCTTCCAATACTAAAAATTAAAAAAAAAATACACACTAGGATATAAAAAAGCATCATATTTTGTTACAAATTTCTATGTTGGAAAGTACGTATTCTTAGCTCAACTAGTTTTACATACGTTTATTTTTGATATTAAATGTTACTTGATATAACCTTTGCAAAAATTACGTGTCCAATTCAGCAAGTACGGTGACCTTATTTAATGTCAGGTCAATTGATAGGTCAGGGGCCTTAAAATTGCTCATAATTTGGATTGGAAACATATGTTTTTTTGTAATTTCAGACTTGAATCGGAAAAAATAACGACTCGTATTGAGGTCACGTGACCTAAAAACTTTTTCCAAGCGGGAAAATGAAAAGCAACACGGCTATATGGATTTTATCCCAATACTATTTTTATTAATGTTTAGCTGTACACGATCTCACCCGTATTTATTAAAATAACCTTAATGTACATACTTTTTTATTTCTTCACCGCTCGTTTTATTAATAAAAAATATTAAAGTAAAAAATATTATAAGTTCGCATCAGTGGTTTCTGAGATTGGCGCGTTATTCCAAATAAACTGCTCAGCTTTATTGTATATGAAATACTATAATAAATAATAATATGATATGAAATACTAAAAATATGTATGATATATATTATATGAATATTAATTCATGCACTGTTCGGTTCGGATAGGCGGTGGGAGAAACGTAGTCCGAATTGTGTTACATTTTGAACAATATATATATATATATATATAGAAACAGTAAATATAGATAAGTTAGGATGTATTTAGTATAGATATTGAACGAGTCGTGAGACGAGGAGACCCTATGTTAACAAAGGTTTTTTGGATATCCAAGAGGGGGTATTCGGGAGGTACTTGTTATAAAGGCCATTAATGATTTGTAGACGAACTCATTTAAATTACCGCCTCACTCTATGAACTGGAGAAGATGAAAGCCAGGTAGTCGTTCTCAGAACGGACGCAATGGGAACCCAAAGTAAAAATTAATTATGTCAAAGAATACATAAAACTGTTATGAAGTATGTAATTGAATACACCTTGCCATACAATATCTGTAACCGATAAAAAAATAACGAACTGGTCCGTATGGCCACTCATATATCCCCCAGACAACGTTTTTTTTTTTAAATGGAACGATGTGCATAAAGCGCAGAATAAAAAAATGATCTGAACAATAAATATCAAATGTAATTCTTAGTTGTAGTTTTATATATATGGATATAGGTTTTTTTGTCTTAAATAAAGATTATTATTATAAACCAAACCGATACTAGGCAAAAGTTTGGAACAGGTCTTGGGCGCTTGTATTAGAGAATTTATGAAAAATCATGAAGTTTCTATTATAGTTCAAAGAATGCTTATCAACAGTTGTATTCTATCGGTAATAATTTATGGATTCACTCGGGCGGTGACCAAAGCTCAAAAAACTAACGAACTAACTAGAAAATAAGGTAGATAACAGATGTTCTTATGACAATTGAAACAAAGTATTAAACTGGTGTCCAAGATACTACAATAAGAGGGAGAAACATTAAATTAGTAGATTATGAAAATTTTATATAAAGCGCAATAACTAACCCAATTATTTAAAATTTAACATACATGTTCGCGCCTAGACACACGTGAACGGTTAATCGTCGTAACATTTCGGTCAGCACGATCTCTTAGAATAATTTTTCTTGCAGTATCAGTTACAAATTTGCTACTGTATATATGTTTCAATATATTAAAACTTATCTTCTGATAGCTTTTAAAGTTTGAGTGGCATAGAAGAGTGTTAGGAAAGAGGGCCTCACAAAGACCCGGAGCAAATATAAAGGCCGCCTCTAGACGAGGCAGAGATTATCACAGAGTATAGCCAAAGGGAGGGATTTGTAAGGAAGACTGTCAAAATGGCACAAAGATAAATATAAAAAAATATTGGGCAATGAAAAGTTTAACGGAAAACGGTTTAATTGTACATCTTCCACTTACATTTTTGTTATGTTCGATCCAAATAATCATTAATTTATCAGAATATTTTTTCGCAATTCGCAAAGCCTTGTTCAGATAATTGAAGGCCCGTTGTTTCTTGTGTCTGATGTAGTTGTTATAGCCGTTGAGAAGGTAATATCTAAAATTTTATTTTATTTCAAAATTACTCTTCCGAAATGGCTCGTTATCCAACACTGATATTATATGTCAGATTTCATGTTTCTTATAGTCGTAATTGTCTCTTACATAGGCATATTACATATAATCTCAACTGGACCAGAACCTTAAGTGTACCAAGAACAGATGATATCATAAAAATACAAAAATATAATCAATTTTTTTTTCTGGAATAATTTAAACAGCAGAAATAGACGAAACTATAATTTTGTACTAAACTGAAATATTTGAATACGTATTTTTCTATATTTAAATTACATTAAGCATTGCTTCAAATTTGACAATCTTAACTAATAATTTGTTGTATACCTTGATCGAAAGATTGGATAGTATTTACATGACACCTCCAGTTTTGGTATTAACCCCTTCAAAGTTTGAGCGATGCACAATACTTTCCTAATGTTTTTATTATTTAACTGAAATAAATTATCTACCCTCAGAATTCTCAATATATATAATACTTAGTATCGGGAGAAATATCACACGCGGTCGGTTAGCAAAAAGTTTTAAGTGATAAATATATTACAAATATGCTTATATATTCTGTATTTGACCACATCGGAGATTGAACCTTGGGCGAACTGTTCCACAGTCCAGTAGTATATAGCGCGGCGCACAGCCGGTTCGCGTTTGGGTAAAATAACTTCGTTGATAGAGAACACAGACCGTCTCAAAATTCATCAAATATTTAAACTAACCATACCTCTCGCACTAAATCTATCATATACCCTTCGACAACCATCAGCATCATCGAGGTATAATATTCATGCTTCGTAGATTCCATCTCTTGGATTTCTTCTATTTTACTATTCCATATTATACTTTTTTCCCACATCCCTACTCGTATCGTGCTGGGAAGGTTTTATTTGAATAAAAAATAAAAATATTAAACAAATTTAAACATCGGTTAGCCAGCAGGAAAGCTGCTCATTGAGCAAGGGATTGCTGATCGCTGTAGCACACACACTCACACTCAATTAAATATATCGAATTATACCAATATGTAACATAATTTAAAATTTTATAACGCTTAGCAGTCATGACAACAAGCGAAATCATTATGTCTAAGAGAAATCGTGAAAAAAGTCTTACAATAGCCACATGCAAGCATAGAAGTTCCAAGCGGCTTCTGGCGTCTTGGCTCTCAAAAATATATCTCCTTTCTGTAAGTAAAACGTCTCGCACGTTTTGTACGACTCAACACAGTAACCGGTGTCCAAGAATATTGACATCGAATAAAAATGATACCACAATTCCGCTAAAATGTAATAAATTCTAATTTAACCCCCAGGCGATCAACGTCAAATATTACGCCTTTTTTATACTATCAATAATCAAAAAGTCCATGAACCGTGAACGTTTTTATAAGAAAAAAGGAATTTGATATAAAATAATGTTCGTCGCGTTTTACATTCAACGTAGCGTATTCACGATTTCATAATAACATTCAATCAGAAATAAATATCATGATAAAATACCATAATATTTTTCTCAAAATTAGCAGGTTACATAAAATGATATGATGCTTTTAAATTACTAACAGCTCACATCCATATGTTCCTGGTACATAAACTCATGCATTATAGACACCATTTGATGAACGCGCATTTCAGTGTGGAGTAACTTTAATATCCAAAATATGAGCGATTCCCTCGTGGCAGTATCTGTAAGATCCGTCATGATTCTCATGACCGACAGACCGAATTCTAAGCTCTCCAATTTATTGCCACGTTGAACACTGAACAATAAATGACTGTGTAACTTTAAAAGAATACCACAGATTATCCAATCAATTATTTCTTAGTAGCGATGCATTAACGTATAGTCCGTGTAAGTCAAAATCTAAACTTCAATCAAAATGACATTGTGTCGATAAATTCTTTCAACCACCAATATTATTACCATAAAAATTTACTTTTAAACTTTTGATATACGCTAGACCAGTGTTTTTCAACCTTCGGTTTTTTTATCATATATGTAATATGTGTATGTTACAACTTACAGTATTACCATTAACAATATTAATTGTCTTTATAGTTTTTTTTACTAAAGTACCCATTTTTTCGATCTCTGGCGACCACCCTACAGAAGCTTCGCGATCCACAGGTTGAAAAACAATGCGCTAGACCAGTGTTTTTCAACCTTTTTCATGATGCGACCCCGCGATGGTATAAAAAAATATTTCGCGACCCCCTTTGACTCTTCGGTTTTTTATCATCTATGTATGTGTATGTTACAGTATTACTATTAATAATATTACTTGTCTTTATTGTATTTTTTACTAAAGTACCAATTTTTTTCGACCTCTGGCGGCCCTCCTACAAAAGCTTCGCGACCCCCCAGGGGGTCCCGACCCACAGGTTGAAAACAATGTGCTAGACAATAGCGTGTAATATACATAGCAATGAAGCGACTTGACTAAGGGGGCCAGGACTGTAAGAGTCAATTATTAACAACCTATAATACGATTATTAATTCCCTTCATTAAAATGACTAGTCCAATGTCACTGATACAGATAAGAGTGACCCGCTACAACACAGTAGTTTAAATTCAGTAAATTGTTAATATCAACGATTCTTAGGACATTCCGTTTATCAGAAGAACAATTTTTCTTTGACGTCTTCGTTGTATGAGCGGATAATACACACAGAATTGCACAGATTTTTTCATGACAATCCATAGTATTTTTCTTTTCAAAATTAGTAAATCGGCTTCAACAATACCTTAATCAGCTTAGGTAGGTATGTGTAATATATTATTTTAGTATTTGTTGTAATATTAAATTACTTATCGCGTATGTCTTTATTTATAGAAAGGCAAATTAATATTGGAAAAAAATCTAGACTTACTTTTAATTGACGCTATTTAAACGCAATTCCACATCATTATTTATATGGGCCTAAAAGACTGCAACACTAAAAAATGTCATTTCACTGTCTGGAATTAATAATCGTACTTTTGTGAAGTGTTGTTCGGTATTTTTGGCATTAACTATATATAAATCATTGGTAACACAACATTATTCATAATTTTTAACGTCCATTTTGGTCATATAATTAAAAGAATCAGGCGTTACTTTGCAGAAGTCCATAGTACAAAACCCTAATAGACCAATCTGCAAACAATACTCCGCGAAAAGCCCACAACCACTCGATGCACATTCGATGAAGAACGCTGTCCGTAGAGGCAACTGAGGATGCTCCTGTGTGGTTGAAACGTGCGTCCAGTGGTTGTGGGTTTTTCGCGGAGCATTGTTTGCAGATTGGTCTATTAGGGTTTAGAAATAAACGCTCACTTGTAGAGAAATATATTGGTATAGAGATGGCCAACGGCGTGCGCTTCCATGATGTCAACACGACCCCGCTTCCGGTTACACAGTTCCCTCGCTCTATTTTCTAAACGCCGGCAAAACCTAAACTGAATTATATTGAAAGTTAAAGCAGACATCGCGGAAGTCCATAGTACAGAATTCTTTAAGACTAATTAATTACCAATTTTCCTCGAAAAACCCGTCAAACACTCGACGACTCTGTTTGGCAGTCCGGCATAATGACCGTCCAGTATTTAATTCTATATTTTTCATATGTTGCACTTTTTTATAAACCAAAACAGGCAAACCGGCCACCGCAGCTTATGGACACTTACAATGACGGAGCCCACGCAAATGTGGTGTCGGCCTTTGAAATGACGATACATTCACGAAGGCATCTTTCTCGTAGTGGTTCGGAAATACATCTATTGGCAGCTGGTTCCACATAGCGGCGGAACACAGAAAGTGCCTTCTGAAGCACATGTATTACGGGTGGAATTTTGCACTTTGCCTCGTTGACGGAATTCAGAATGTAATTCACTATTTAACAACTAAATGGTTACTTTTGGAAGAGAACGAATTAAGATACCTTTTGCTCCTGCCGATAAGCGTTAATTAAATTTCCATAGCTCGTGCAAAGTAGTCGAAAGTTGCAGTCGCCTTTGATAGCGTAGTTGAGCGACCATTTTGCTGCCAGCGCAGCGTTTCGTTCTTCCTTCAATTCCTATATCAAGTACCTACTCTTTTATTTACCATAAAGTTATCACGTTTACACGTTTGCAGATATATAAACTATTAAATTTTGTGTAAATTGACAAAGCATCTACGAGTATAAGCGAAAGTTCCATTATTAAGTTTTCGAAATAATGAATAAGGGAGCGTTCAAGTAATACGTAATTTGGAGTGAGGGGGGGTCTCGTAAAACGTTACGATGCGTTACAGGGGCGGAGGGGGTCTTTCTTACAAAACGTTACGTAACATTGTTTATTTTTTTAAATAAAAAATTAGGAAATTAAAACTCCAAAATTGGCCCTTTCCATTTACGTTTTACGGGGAATCCCTTGATTGTATTAGTCTGGAAGTCATTTTTGATTTGTTCTCGCAAGTTGGCAAACCTTTTTGTTTATATTAGGTCTTTACCTATGAAATTGCCGTTATGTTTGAAAAAAGTTAAAGTATTTTTTGTTCGAACTTATTTATTTATTTTATTCAAAGTAATCACCCCTGCAATCAATGCATCTTTGCCAACGCTGTGGCAGTTTAGGGATGCCCTTCTTGAAAAAATCAAGTGGACGGGAGACAACAAACTTTTCAAAGGCGTTTTGTACTGGCTCTCGGGAGTTGAATTTTTTTCCCGCTAAAAAGTTGTCCAAATTTTGGAAAAAGTAATGGTCGGTAGGCGCAAGATCTGGTGAGTATGGCGGATAAGGGTGAGCTTCCAAACCCAACTCATGCAACTTAGAGACGGTCTGTTGTGCAGTATGGGGTCGCGCGTTGTCGTGAAGTAGCAGTGGAGACGACCGATTGACCAAAGCTGGTTGCAGACGTGCGAGTTTCGCCATCATTGTGGTCAGTTCTTCAATGTACACATCTGCAGTAATGCTCTCGCCTTTTTGTATAAAGCTATAGTGAATCACACCAGCACTAGACCACCAAACTGTGACCATTCTCTTTCTAGGGGTCATTTTTCGTTTTGCACATTGCTTTAGAGCAAACCAATAACGGGTTGTACGTTCGTTTGTACAGTTCTCTCCGTAGACGTCGTTGATGTTACGTGTCGTTCGTGCCGCGTTAGTGCCACGACGGAACTCATATTCCATAATTACACGAATTTTCAAAGTATCCATTACGAGGAAAAATGTTGAAATGTAATGAAAATACAACGCTAATGAATAAACAAAAAGACTGATTTTTGTTTTATTTAGTATTATTACCGTAAAGGCAATTAAAAATATACCAAGGATAAAATCTGTAACATACTTGACGTGACTTTAGGGTAAAAATGGTCACTTGAGTGTTACGTAACGTTTAGAGAGTAGGGGGGAGGGAGGGGGACGGGGAGTACAGAAAAACGTTATGGTGCGTTACAAGGGGAGGAGGGGTGTCAAAAATGTTCAAAAATTGCGTTACGTAATACTTGAACGCTCCCTAACTTCAATGTATGTTTCTTCAGATGGTATCATTGACACGTTTTTATCCTGGTTGAAAACATGATAGAACAATGAGCTAAATAGTTTTATGTTCATGTATTACGCAAAAGAACTATAAGTTGATATAATAATGTAGCATATATATAAATAGTTCATGGAAAAAAAAGTTTGTAAAAAAAAAAGGGGAAAAGAATCGCTTTTGAGTTCCATTTTCAATAATTAAAATGTTATTCTGTTTTATTAAACATCAGTCGAGTCGTTATTCTATTTATAAATAAGAACTTTTCGTTCGTAATTTAGCGAAATTACGAACGAAAAGTTCTCAGCGGAAAACCATAAATAACAGACGAGCATTAAAATAAACGATCAAACTAACCTTAAACAGCTTATACAGTCTGTTTAAATTCCAAGCTATACTATCAAAAAAGTCAGCAACTATTCCGCTTTCCGTTCCAACATAAAACCTTGGCACAATATACAGAGCCATGATTTGTTGAAACGAGCATAGATAACTTCGAAGATTTGCAGTATTCCTGTAAGTATGAACTTATATGTCCGCATTCTATAGGTACTTGTTTATGGAAAACGCTCTATGAATAAAATATTTGGCTCCCGGGTGAAAAAGGCCTACTATATTTTTATGGCCTTATCGTTATACTTTGTATATTATTAATCTAATTAATAGAGGTTTTACTAATCGTAGTGATAATTGTTAAATGTCACATTATTGCTTAGTTAACATTTTGGACAGCTCTATTGTCAACGGTAATGTACAGTAAGTTAGAAGAATCGGATATTTTTAAATTTAGAATGAGCGTCACATCTTGAAAGTCTATAACAATTGAATATTAAAATCTTTAATTACTTTGTCTCTGGAAATGGATCTCTGAAGAGGTTCATCGCGTGGTACAAATATTCGCGGGCCTTGTTAAAATCACCACACTCTAACAAACAAGAGCCACGCAACGAATAAACCCTGGCCAATTTTGAGTCAAATAACCACTTGAAGCATTTATCTCGGTGACAGTTAATATCACGCTGTCAAAAAATACATTCAATAAATACTTTTTTGTTTAAATAAATTATTATGTATAAATGTAAAGGCCATTTCGGAAATTGATGTGAATGAGACACATGTAAAGTTGTGTGTTTTGTTGAAATTGTGTTAATTGTGGAAAATTCGATAGATATAAAAAGATAATCCTGAATAATTTCGAACATACCTTGATTATCTCTTCAACTTCATAGAGGAGATGAATGGCTTGAGGAAAGTTGTCATTCAATATACTTAGGTCTGCATACTCTAAATATGCCTCAAACAGCTTCTCACTATCACCTTATAAAGAATCAAATCATATAAAACCGCTTTCGATGCGCTCAGATCGCATCTATCCATAGAGTATACAAAATATCGGAACACATACTGTTGAAATCTATACTGATAGTAAAGCTGAACAATTTATTTGTATTTATGTACATTATATAATAAAAAATATCAATAATGTTCTCTTTCCTCTTAATATGCTTGTTATACCGCAAAATTTTGCCAAAATTTATTCCTATTACGATTTCATATTAGCAAGTGCTTACCAGCCCAATGACAGTGACCAATGGCTTGAGAATACGCAGTCAATAATATAGACATACATTCACACGAGTTAAGCTCAACTGATGAGAAAGAAGGAATTTTCATATCTTTACGAATTTGAATCGAACGGCTGACGCGCCTCAAATCCGCTGAAAATTAAAAGATGACGTCACATATTAACAATTACTGGCCGGTCGTAACGGTTTTTTAACAAAGGAAATATTACATGTCGCCTTTATATTGATATTTTTTTCTAATTTAACTGTAGTCTGTAATATGGCAACATTTTAGTAAAAAATCTGATTGATGTGGTAGTACTGAGAGGTGAACGAAAACATGAAATTGGTATTGTCAACGTCACAAATTTCTTCAATTTAATATACGAAAAATAAAATCATATCTTACCTTCTGAATCTGTGAGGTTCTTCAAATGTTGACGGTTATTGACC
The DNA here is from genome assembly GCA_963693355.1 of Pontia daplidice. Taxonomy (NCBI): domain Eukaryota; kingdom Metazoa; phylum Arthropoda; class Insecta; order Lepidoptera; family Pieridae; genus Pontia; species Pontia daplidice. The sequence goes on along the minus strand of CAVNZL010000138.1, from coordinate 604,089 downwards.
TGGAAATATATTACCAATAGACAAATTAATGTAGCCAAAACCGATGCTGGTGACAAAAAACCTTGTATGCGGAGAAGGGTATTTTGTCCTGATTTTAAGGTAGGTGGACACTATGACAGCAATCTACTTCAAGTTTGTAAAAAAAACTTGAACATTCACTAATTTCTCTCGGCCGTTCTACTTCTAGCAAATGTTTTATTTTGTTATTTCAATTTGACGTTATGAACGATACAGTACTACAACTACAACTACCTATAAGACCACAGATTATTGAAAACTTGCCACTATATGTGTGATGATTATTATGTATGTATGAAATTAAATACTAGGTTACTTGACGTACTTACAGCAAACTCGCTAATATTTCCAATCACATTAGATATATTTCCCTCAGAAACTTTCGATTCAGCGTTAAGCGTTCGAATTTGTTCCCTCGTTTGTTTTAATTCCTCACTTTCCTTCTTTAATCCCTAAAACCGAGACGTAGTTCAATGTTGGCTGCCTATTTATGATTATATAAACGGTTATTTACTAATCCATGATTTAAAATATAAGTAAAAACTACTCAATGGCAGCAAGTGCTTGAAGCATTGCAATTAAAGCTCTTTAAGAAAAAGGGCGCCAATTAGAAAAATATAATCTACGAATACAAGGTAGTTAAGTAAATTTACTAATGTACTCGGCCCAGCATACAAAGGTTTTAATTTACAAAATGTCACTACTACGAAGAATATATTCCTCATTGTGAGATGTTACAATTTTAACAAAATTCTGAAACTAACGTCATCACACGAACGTCCAAAAAGGCGGGAAAAGCAACCTGAGCCACAGGACGAACACTTTCGCGTGTACCTCTCCAGATATAACAGAGCACGTGCGTGCATTTCGCTCTAAAACAATTTCATTACTAGTCTGTGCAATCGAGCCGATAAACATTGTAAAAAGTTTACGCTTGATATAAAAATAACTAAGCACAACTAAGCATAATATAAATACTGAAGTATTTATATTATGGTCCCATTATATATACGCATACATCGTAAATATTTTTGCTTTTAATCTTATTAATCTACCCTCAATGTAACTATTTATGAAATTTAAATTTTCTCTAAATGATGTTACTTATCTTGTGAAATAAAGAATTACTAACCGTTATTATGTGCCTGTTGGCGTCGACCATTTTGTTTTTATATCTGTGGTGTCTGTACCGGAAATTGTTTTGACAGTAAAAATGCATACCTTTTGACAATCAGTGAGTAAATCGTAGGTGGTACTCCTAAATAGTGCATGTCTAAACTTCATATAACCACAAAACGCGTAAGCTGGTAGATCATCACAATCACCTATAGTTAAAAAACGATTTTTGATCCACGTCAGTCTTATATTTAATTTTATTATTTCAACGGAATTTATAAATATTTGTGTAGGGATGTGTTTGTATACTTTGAATCAATTATTTTCTTATATACTATTAAGTACAACAGCGTCTCCCGCGTTTATTAAGGTCAATTTAACCTCTGATACCCTGACCACCTTTGATAACAGCCTATCCTATAAATGGATTATACCTACATTTTCCTAGATAAATTATCCAACACAATTTTTACACCTACTTAATCGCTTAGTCCCCAGGCAGAAGCAAAATGGCAGAACATATTCCTTGCGAACTGGTGCGTTGTTAACAAGGACCCTCGAATGATCGCGAGTGAAGTCACCACCCTCACATTCCAATACGCGAATCGAAAATAACTTGGCCACCGCTGAAATTATTTTGTAATCTTAGCCTTTAAATTGACTAAAATTTCAATATTTCCAAGAAATATGTACTGTTTGTTTGTATTTCAGTCTGTGCTTATCTCATGAACTGTGATGGTTAGTTAGTTGACATTCCACAGATGATATATTAGGGTAGATGATGTTCCATTACCGCACCGAAGTGGGTTTCCATACAAAATGACTATTTAATAACGGTACGGAATTAAAAGAAAAACACTTTTTTAACGGATTTAAGTTTTTTTTTAAGAAAATTTAATGATATTTACATTATTTCAAATTTATCCGACGTTTCGCGTAATACATAACTTAAACATAACATAACTATTATAACCGGTATAATAGTTATGTTAATATGAATAATGAAAGACAATAAAACGGTACGGAATCTTTCGTGCTCGAGTTCTTAAACTTGGCCGGCAATTTGAAATTCCCAAATACTTTTAAATGAGCGATTAATTTATACCTTCTGCAACCTTTCGTGGGGATTCGCATTCCAGAAGATGTAGCAGCATACTTCTAGAAAACACGTCGCCCAACACGGAACTGCATTTTAATAGCCTTTTCTCAAAGGGCGTCAGGGAGTCGTATGTTTTTAGTATTAAAACTGGAATTTAATTATTGTTATTCCTCAGCTACGGAACCTTAACATCAAATCTATACTGTGGATTTTTTTTACGCGCTTATCTCAGGAACGCCTATCTCTTTTCATTAGTAAGTAATCTTTTCAGTAACTTTTATTTTTCTTTTTATGAAAGGCAATAAAAACATCAAGCTAAATAAGAGCGGAGTATAAATAAATATGAACTTTGAAATTAATTCATAAAGAAAATTACTCTATAATTAGAACAGAATATTATTCGTAACTTGTGAAAGTGATTCGATTGTTTCGATTCAAAGTAAAAGTATACCGTCCATCTTCATGTCGACATTGACATCATCAAAGTTGTAATACTTGGATAGAACAGCCATTTGGATTATATCGTTTTGACGTTCTCCGATGCTGACGTCACTTCTCTTGTATGGTATCTGTTACAAATGAACTACTTCAACGCACAAAATATTCTTGCATTGAAAATCGAAAGGCAATTCAACAGTACTCTCAATATAACCTTCTTGCTGTATTAAGTGTAAAAAATTGCAATTATCCAATTTGAGTAATGTCAAAATATTAGCGTATCGTTAACATAAATAAATGTACGTATAAGTTGAAAGAGAAAACCTAGTTGATATGTTTATGACCTAAAGAGACTCCGTTTATTAATATATTTTGGTTATTATATATTTTAAGTTTTTGTTTTTTATAATAAGGACTATGTGCATACCAAATATCATTAATATGTTAAATCGTCTCGCGGTCTCGTTCGTTTCATGTACAAACATACACTACCTGATTCATAATACATATTATTCATTGAACAATAGAGTTCTTTTGTCTATTTCTATTGACTTATTACTTGCGCTGTATATTTAATAATATTCAAAAATCTTTGGTTGAAAGTCTATGGATCAAAAAAAAATTGTAGAAGGATAAACTGCAATGGGGAGAGTTAAAACAATGAACTGAGTTCTGATGGGATACTTACCAAGCTCTCAGAAGTGACACTGGTTTTATCATCGGACTTCCTTAGCAGGGCTGTGGGCGGGATGAGTGCCCCAGTGTCCAAAGCCTGTGATCGTGGTACAGTCACCATAGTCAATTGTTCTCTTTGTACGAGACAGATGAGGAAGTTTTGAATCCAGCCCGGCAGGCCGTCGCTTGCACTCTCAATTACCCTTGAAAATTCAAAGAGTTCTTCTCATTAAGGAAGATTCTTAGGCAAAATTATTTATAGTTGGGAAGTTATGCAGAGTAAATATTTACTATATTATTTTTAGTGTTTCTTTTTTGTCACGTAGATCTATTACTGCAACTGTAGACATTGGTAAACTAAAAATATCCGCTATCATATGTGTTGTGTGTTAATTATAAATGTCAATTGTCACTAATTCTACCTGCATTCCACAGAGTACCAATATATGTTTTAAAAATTAAATATAGAAAAACATTGATACGATACGTCACGGTCGATGGAAACTTTATCTGATTATAAAGGATTTGAAATATTTAATTTTGGAAATTTACAAATAATATGGCATTATGACAATTGACTAACTTATCGAGTTCGGAAGGTATAGCCTGTACATCCAATAGTTGGCAGGCAAGGGCGGCTAGATAGCGACGGTCGATGCCTGATATGGGCATCTTCACAATCATGTGGTTGCCAAGGCTTGTTCGTCCCACATCTGTAAGAAACTGAATTGGGGATTTGCAATGACAGTTTTCCTATCTGCCCATTAGAAGAAAAAACCTTAGCAGTATATGACTATATGCAAAAGATAAATAGAATAAATAATAACTATATCGGTTAGCGAGCCCCATCGGTTATAGCTTACATTTAGGTCCTAACACAAGTCATAATCTAACTTTTAATAAAACACCCAGAAACAAATTCCTCAATAAGATTGACATTGTCGCAAACTGTAGTAAAAACTATCTATTCTGTGGCAATATTACAACGAATAAGTTTTGCTTCACCATGTCAAAGGTTACATAAAATGAATTATATAATATAAATATTAGCCACAACTTCAATATTATTTTATTTAGAAAATCAGTTACAAAATTACGTTCCATTTTACGTATTTGTTGTATGTCTTACGCGAAAGTTTTTCCTCATTCGTAACTGTGAGGAGAAGAAAACAGATTTTGTGTTGAAGGATTAATAACAGCATTTTCCAAGATTCATCATCAATATGTTGAGCTTCCGCTATCGCCACCACTCGTAGTTGCTTGAAGCTCTTAAAAGATCATGAATTTAATTAAAAATTGAAAGATAATTTCCCGAATACTACTTATATACTCTATATTATAAGAAATTATGTTTTAGATATTTACTATGATCAAAATTACACATTTGAATAAAGTTTACCGCTTCAAATATATTCTGCATCAATATGCGAACTTGATACTCGTTTAATAAACCTTCGCTATCATCGTACTGAAAGCTCTCTGGTAATGGGAAACGGCAGTCGAAAATTGTGTTGATAGCATAGATTTCTAGAGGCCGCAGTGACGTCATATCCACTCTATGAGTCAACAGATAAAACATACTTTTACTATATATTGTCTTTGGATTTGTCTTTAATATGTTTTTGAATAAATTCTTTAAATATGTAGCTTTATATCCAAGACTACACTAGTCTGTGGTTGTGTTGTAGACAGACGATTTAGGCGGGAACGAGTTTCGCGGTGATTGAAGGGATCGATTACGATTTTGCATAATAATGTGGATGTTTTACTTAAATATAGTTCCACAACTTATCAACCACAAAGATATAAACGCCTATTAATTAAATATACAATTTAACGTCACTCGATTTAACGACAAACTCTCTAAAGCGTCGGAATCGCCTAGCTTTGGTTGGTTTAGCTTGTTTTCCAAACAATGATACACTCGATTTCGCGTTGCGCGCACTCTCAATAACGACAGCAATTTAGTAATAAAATGTATATTTTAAGTGTAAAAGCAAAAGGCGTCAAACGAAAATAACAGACTTTAAAATAATATTTAAAATTAAAAAATACATACTAGTTTCAAATAAAATCTAATTTGGATTTTTGTTCTCCCCCACTTAACTCAAAAACGCTCAGTCCCTTCAATGCCGTTATATAGAGTTTACACTGTATGTATGTATTTGATAATTCAAAATATCGATTTATGTTAATTGTGTATATATATTTTCATTCGTCATAATACGACTTAGGTCCTTCAAGAAAAGAGCGTATCAAAAACAAAGGCAGACAACGCAGCCGCGAGCCTTCTCACGACAGATATGTTATCACCTAAAATTTCAGTCCAGCCTTGCCTGGATTTTGCGGTCATATTGAATATATAATTAATATAAATTGTTTATAGAAATACTTTTATATACTACGCCATACATACGTAAATCTTATTCTACTCTCTCGATTTTCTCGCGATGATCGGCCAATACCTTTGAATAACCGACCCATAATTAGACGTAGTAATTGGTATGGCACCTGCAAAATGGAAAAAATTGAATACAACATATAGAACAGTCGATATTTCAAGATATAAAATTAAAAATAGAGGACATTATTACAATATAAACAAATTATAGAAAACTACAAATTATAGAAAAGCAAATATATTACGTTGTCTTTATCTGTGAGTGTGATGTGGTCTATCTCTATGAACTTAGGAGTAATGTCAAGACATGCTGCCATCAATCGGGTTTTTCCCGCCAATCTAGAACCCTGTCATTGATGGTAATACTTGATTTAAATTATTAAATATTTAGTTTCCCTTTTACGCAAGAATTCTATTAGATATCTAATTTCCACGAAATCATTTTATTACAATTCTTGAGTGAAAAAAAGTTTTTTCAAACATAATCTTTATAATAAAATTAAATATATACACGTATTTAAATAGCTTTTACAAATCACCTTAAAATTCATTTCTTCTATCAAAAGTACATTGTATTTATGTTTAGTTTTAATACCTAAACTCCATTCAGTAGATGTTTGTAATAGTAATAAGTATCAGTACAAACTTTCACATATAATAATAATAAAAAAAACCGGTTGGAATGGGTTATCGATTACTGATATTGGCGCCACCTATATAGGTCTTCCCTCTAGGTCTAATTTTGGTATGTTTTAACGTTTAGTTAAAAAAGATCAGTCTACTCTGAGCATTTAATATTTCGCAAACTTTACTAACAATGATGGCGACTGCAAATTTATGGTCCCTATACCGTGTGAACTTTTTGGGATACTCGTCAACGGCCCTCATGAGAATCGAGAGGTAGACTTGCAGCTGCTCGTCACGACCCAATATCGGATGGGAGTAGGTGACCCTTTTCGTGCTGGCACCAATATTTAAAAAACACTTTATTAACGGTTTAAGTTATCTATTTTTACAAAATTTAATCATATTACATTATTTTCATTTTTTCCGACGTTTCGCGTACTTTACAGCGTGCGTGGTCACGCTAGACTCGTAAAAAAAAGTAAAATAATGTAATATAGTTAAATTTTTTCTTTAAATGAGTAATAGTTATGTGAGTAAAAGACAATAATAGAATAATATGTTAATTTTTTACTTCGTATTTCCATCGAAAGTGTTATTCAGCACCAACTCTTCTATATACCACAGCTTTTTAGCAAGACTGATATCATATCTACCCTGTGAAAAAAATAACTTTACCTAGAACGATTGAATTCATAAATCGGTCCAGGATTAGAAAATCCCTTTAGAATTTTCGCCTCCATCAATTTAAAAAAGTCTTGATCGATTTTGCTTCTTAGAAATGTTTCCTTATCGCATGTCACTTTATTAGGATACGCAATCATTAGTCGTGCCGCCTGTAATTATATAAATTTATATCTTAATCAATGTATTTGTCATCTACTGTGTTTTTTTTAATAATTTCTTTAATGATTTCAACTCAAAAATATTGTTTCAATTTGACTTTTTATTTCAATATTCATAGCCTTACGGTCAGATAGTCACAAAATAATTTGGGTTCAGCTTATGTTAAGGGGCTAACAAATAGTTATTAGTAAAATAGTTTTGTTTTATGAAATATAACAAACTTACATTGGTGGCGATTCTGAATTACAGACTCTAAACTAAAAATCTCTAAATTTACCTTTAGACGTGTCAAACAGTTTTAAAGAGCGTAATTCTGTATATCTCTAAATTGATAGCAATAAGGTTTAAATTGTCAACGTAGAAATATATAGAATAAGTTACACACGTTTGACAGGTCTAAATCTAAAATTAGAGATTTTTAGTGTTAGAGGTGGACATCAGAATCGCCACCAATAGCTTTTTCCTATCGCTCCGCGCTTGTAGGTGCCCGTATGCCAAATACCCTCAATATATAGATAAGACATATTGCTTAAGAAGTATAAGTAGTACCTAAACAATTTTTTTAAATAGAGGCTCAACGGACAGGTTCACCTGATCGTAAGTGATACCGCCGCCCATGGACACACAATGGCCACCCTAAATCTTGTTGGTTCAGAAATACCTCTTAAGGCATTATATTTTATTAGAATAATTTAATCTACATAATAATTCCTTGCCTTGTTTACTGCCGATCCAATGACAGTGTATTCGCGACGTAACGCGTGCCCCACGACTCCACAATACGTTGAACCTTATATTACGAAGTATATTTAAATATATCGAAACATTATGGAACAATAAAACAACGTGCGGGTAAATTTTTGTTGCAATTTTCATGCCACAGCTAACAAATATACTCACAACTTTTAACCGCACCGATAATAGTCTGTGATGTATGTAGCACAATATATTATTTTGATATTTTTTTAACCTACGCTTTAGGATACTTCAAAAATTTAAAATTAAAAACCCGACGTGATTTTTCTTAATTAATAACAAGCAGACAACAATCGCAATTCACATTAAATCTCGCTATCGATACAAGTTGCAATAGAATATTCACCAGATGTTACTCCCACACTGACAGTTGTTATATTAACGTCATTTAGTTGTGACTTTAACTGGCTGGCGCACAGCAGCGCGTTTTGGGCTTCGTCCTCATGTTTTAACCCACGGAGACCGAACACCATCAAAAACATCATATCTTTATCAAACATGGAGACTTTGTTTACTAGACCACCGGTTTTTGCTGTTACACTATAACCAAAAATTTCATGTAAAAAACAAATTATAACAAGCTGGTTTCATCAGTATCATTGCACGTGACACGTAAAATGGAACGATTTTACCCGCTTTAAAATTCTTTTACTAGAAGCTGTTATAGTCTATGGATTTCGTCTATAAATAGACTATCACTCATAACCTTTAATTTCAATTCAGTAGTTGATGAGTGGAAGGTATTAGAGTAGATGACGGTTAACGTTAAACACAGGTTAGAGCCCTCATAACGCTAATCTTGCAAATCTTAATTCGCTCCTTATAATAGAAACACAAACCAGCAAACTATTTTCAAAGAATTATTCACAACTTCAATGAGCACGTCCTCAGAGACGGTCCGTGTTATAATATTAAGAAATACAACCACGACATGGCGAATTTCTGTAAGGAAATCCATGGGCTCATCATTATCTACCGCTCGCAGTATTGGAGGTGTCATATAGCGCCGGAGAGCTGGCCACCAAGTACTGCGCATTGCTGTTATGACCGCCGGTCGCACTGAATATAAAAAACAAATTTAATCTATGGTCTATGGATCTTCAAAATTGTGAACGATCGTCCCCAAGGCAAAATGAAATTTAATTAATAGAATCAGACTTTACATTGCGGAAGTCCATAGTACTAAATCCTAATAGACCAAAATCCACAACCACTCCACGTTAGGGTTTTGTAAAATAAAATTTGCCATGTAATGTAAGCCATTTGTTATTTACTGAACGTTAATGACCAAAATATACCAGTCTATTATTGGAGCACCGCGTCTGGAGTACAGTCTGTACGCCTGGTTTTGATATACTATACTTAACAAATTGGCTTAGAGCCTATGATAAATGAAAAAAAATATATACGAACTATAATTTGGTGTCTTACAAGAAAATTCCCTATAGTTCATTCCAGTTGTAGGACTTCCTTCAGTTTGTGATTGACTGTCACTACAAGACATAAGGTTCTCAGGATCTATAAATACATAATCTGTAATAGATTCAACTCTCTGTGTATTTTTTAACAAATGAATATTACACGATTCAGTACTTTTTAGGGTTCCGCAGTCTAAAGATAACCAAACTACTTACGCGCAAAAAACCCCCCCCCCCCCCCCCCCCCCCCCCCCTTTTTTTTTTTTCCCTTTTTTTTTTTTTTTTTTAAATTTTTTTTTTTTTTTTTTTTTGTCCATCATTTATTAAGTCCACAATAGTCTTTATTACACTAGACAATTACATGTTTTCTAAGATTAATACCATCAGCACAAGATAATATGAAGTTATTACCAGTATGTACACTTATAGATGAGTGTAGTTTTTGAACACGTTTCCATGTGGCCCCGACACCGAGTACCTACGGAAATACGACAATTTCGCCAATGTAACTCACCTATGACTACCTATAATCAAAGGCTAAATATTTATTCAGAGAGGTATCGTGTCCTAAAACAAGAACAAAAATAATTTGCTAATTATATTTCCGAATTCATGTATAAGTCATAAATCATGGGTGTAGAGCGGAGGAAGAGATCTACCACTAAATAACTACTATGCTCTCCATGGTGTTTTGATTTAATTAGGAAATCTGCTAAAATACTTACTGTATATGTAAATGTTATCTTCTAATCCTTATCATTATATGGGTACAATAAACACATTTGTATTTATCTAGTCAATAAACAAAAAGCTGTGGCAACTAGATATATAAATAAGGCTATCTGGCCTATACCGAATTCGAAACGCATTTTAATCTAAAGACGTCGATGAAGGCAGTGTGAGAACCAAAATACCCTTGCCTTTGTATGTCGTCCATCGCCACACGGCTGTGTACAGTAATCAGATTCATTGACATACATCCAAGCACTGGCCGACGTAAGGACATCGCCAGCAGTGCTCATATACTCCGCCATCTTAACGTCCCAAACAGGCTGCCCTACCACTACATAGTGGTATTGGCATTGATCATGACCGCCGACGATCGAGAATTGTGACAGCCCGGCGGCTATTGCGATTTTAACTAAAATTCAAAGTGTTATACTATATTAAAAGAATCGGTTCCTCATTCAATTTTAGTAGGTACTTACTCTTTATGTCCAATTATGTTTACATAACGTGATGGAAAGGAACAGCTGTGTAGATGCGTCAGTTAAGTACGCAAAAACAGTTTAAATTGCACAACAGTAAAAGCCGTGTAATAGTTGTATTTCCCGTATTATTTTTATTTAACTGACGCAAAATAACTACCCTCAAACTTTGCTATACACGTACACTTATCACATTAAATAACTATTCAAAAGGAAATAAATTTATTAGACGTAATCAAGACACGTTACAGCATCCATATTCATAATTTCATCGCTAAACTCTTTAATCAGTACCTTTACCTATCTAACATACCTTTTAAGACAACACCGACATCAGTATAATACCGACCATAGTTCCTCTGAATTAACAGACCACAATCTATCGCAGTGTGAACGACATCCTGCATATTCATCTTTGAGGAACTCTTCCACATACAAAGGAAGGCGTCTCCAGAGAATTTTAATACGTCACCCTTATGAGTCAGTATTTCTTGGACCATTGCCCCAATATAGAGGTTCAGGACCTGTGTAAGCCGTGATGGACCGCCGTGACCGGCCTTAGTATACGTTTCACATAATTCCGTAAAACCTTGTTAAGAAGGAAAGCTGTCTTAATACGAAAAGTTTAATTGTATTGCCACAAAATAACTAATATTGACTATCGCGAGATAGTTTAGTAATGTACTATACCATTTTGGAAATGTTAATGCTAATAAAATACGATATTTTATATATAGGTTTCTCGTTTTTCTAAAAACCTATGTTTACCAACATAACATTTGGATTTTACGGTTTGTTTAATCAGTATAACTAATAATACGTGTATTTACCAGAAACATCAATAAACATGAGTGCGGTTTCATAGGGTCTAACAGTGTAATCAGAATGTTTGTAAATTATCTCATCAGGTACCAGGGAAGCTAAAACAGCTATGCGTTTAGCTTCGCGGACGTCACTCCAGCTTCCTGTCCGATTATCTAACCTAAATAACGCGAGTATAATTAATATTAGGTACTTTAAATTATATTGTAACCGCAACTGTTTTTGTTAGAACCTACTATGAAAATTGAACAGCGAAATAAACGATAGACTATAGACCCTGTGTGAATGATCTTTGGTTTATTTATGTAATGGTGGTATGGCGCATAATATATTACACCATTTTTTTTAATTAAGTAGAAATGTTGGTAAACAGAATTTACACATCTTAGCACTTACTATAGTAATAAAATAAAAATACTAATTATCACTAATTATGTTAGCCATTTATTGGCCTTTGCCTATAAACCATACGTCTTATCTATTTGTATGGATAGCTTAAAACTCAACTACTTACACAAACGTCTCTTCCTTTTGTTCTTTTTTGCGATACCTTTCCCTGGGCGGCATCATTTCCTCTGGCATAACATTTCTGCTCACACCTTGCCGGTGGATTCTTTTCAGAGCAGTTAAGTATGTTCTATTCTGACAATCCGATTTACCTAACAATGTTATAAAAACCTCTATTTATCAGAATACTAAGTATGTTGCAGATTATTTAATAATTTAACAAAGTCCAATTTATCTTTCATTTAATAAGACCTGGTAAACCAATTACAGGTAAAACAGTCGAATAAATTTAGATTTCGACATAGTTCTAAGTTTTATATTTTAAGGAAATAAATAATGAAACAGAATTCAGAAATTTTGTATTTAATTGATGCTGTTACCTGTTTGCTCCATTTTCTTTAGAATTGTTTGTAAGTAATATGAAATAACAATTCACTTCTTTCAATATTGACAGAAGTTACAAAAAAGAAATAAGTGGTACAGACAATGCAAATCCTTTGATATTGAACTGTCTTTTTTTATTTATTTATTATTAATATAGATTTCAACAAATCATTTATTTTTGTCTATTAGTGTAAAATTTGTTACATAACTTTTGTTTTATGTGATTCAAAAGCTCATACAATCTGCAACCAACAGGACAACTAAGAAATTTAGTTTCTATTCACAGGACTAAAATTATAATAATAAAAAATAATAATATTGAAATATTTATTATTTTCCTTTTAACAAGCAATTATCTTAAGATAAAAAAGTTAACATGAGATTGCTGTTCATAATAAACTGGAATTGAAAAGAAATTGATTAGACAAGTCAAGATTATTTATTAATAAAGTATTAGTTTCTATCAAGGTAAAAAACTGAACCCATTTTGAAAAGTTTGGTAACAAACAATTATTATTATTATTTCCATGATTCATTAGGAAGAGAAAAAATATTGAATTTTATTTGATGCAATGAATATAAAATGTTATGTATTAAAATTCTAGGAACTGAGGCTGTTTACAATTTTCCTTATAAAAAAAGCCATCACCCTCAATTGACATGTCATTCAAGAAAATATATATCACAGGAGAATAGATAATTCCTTTATAAAGTGAAGTATCACTTGTTCCTGTTATTATTTTAATTATAATACAGGCGCAACCAAAATATATTAAAACAAAACTTATAATTTGATCAAATATTCATATGAAAGTTAAAGAAGCTAGTCTACTTTTTGGACTAACACCATAAAAATAAAAATGTATACTTACAACTTACTAGGCATACTTACCAATCTCCCATTGATTCTGCATAGTACCTGCTTTGAAATATAATTTTAAATTCCTAGCCCAATTAATATAATCCCCTCTAGAGTAAAATGTATATTATTATATAAATAACAGATTTGTTTTACTAACAAGTCTATGTAGATGCCCTATTTTATTCACACGGAATATTTTAAGTTCTTTAGTAATCCTATTCATAACTACAATTACCTAATTTCTTTCTATTCCACATTATCTACTTAATCACAAATTCTCACCCACCTTCAACACTAAACTTTTCAATTTAAATATAGGGCTCACCTCACAGCAACCACTATTCACTTAAAGATTGTGTACCTACTATAGGCACCTGCTGTTTCACAGACACAAAAACTGCACTATCACAACTCACAAGGTTTAAGAAAACAACATCATAATTTAATATAATCTATTTGTGTTCACACACTACACATCACCTAACTTACACTGATTACACTATAACTCAAGTTTGTTCCTAAATTACACATATATTTCAAAAATACTCTACCAAAATTAGTAATATACTTTATCCTGTGATAGTTATTGCTTTACACATCAAACTGTGGTTGACACAGTACACGCACATAGTTATTATGTTCACAATTTTTTACATACACATCACAATTGATCACTACACAACACAAGTTATATAATAAAAAAGTATGTATTTGAAGCTTGAAATTACTTATTCTAACTCTTTATCAACTAGTTCAAATATAAATTATGCTTTTATATCTAAGCCGAACCCCCCCGAACTACAACAATTACTAGATGATCCTCTTTGAGGCTCTCTTCAGTCAAGTTGTGACAAGTGCGCTTTAGGAGTTCAGTTGAAAAGTCACATGGTGGAAAAGAGTATAGGACTCCAGTGGCTTCTGTCTCTTTATTGAGCAGAGATATTACACCAGCAGCCTCTTTTTGTTTTAAATATGAAACCAGATTCCTCATTGGTCGAGTTTGAATGCTAGCATCATCATTTGTAATTGATGCTGTTGAACCTGCTACTCCAAGGAATATAGCATGAGAACTTGAAGTGGCTATACGCTTTTGTACATCATCCAACTTAGGTTGATCCAATCTCAGCCTCTGTGTTATCCTCAATTGATTTTTACCATCCTCATCTTTCATCAGACTGTCAATTATTTCAGAATCACCATCAGTTAAATGCAACTTTGTTGGGAAAAGAGAATTCTTTAGAATAAGAGCTCCATTCCAAATAGTAAGTGCTTTACGTACAACTTCAGGAAGGGTTCTGGCTGAGGAAAGCATGCCACCACCTCTGCGAGGGGAGCCATCGGAGTCACTATCAGGGGAACGCCGACGTGGTGTCCGAGACCGAGAACGATCCACTCCAGGCTCTCGAGACCCTGATCGACGTAAACGACTATCATAGTCACTTTCTGGAGGCCTTCGCCACTCATCATCTCGGTAATCACCTGCTCCATGATAAACACCGCGATACATTCCACGCCCACGACCACGATGCCCACCGCGACCTCTATATCCACTATAGCCGTAACTGTCATCCCATGTTCCCTCATACCCTTCATAACCTTCAACAGGTCGTCCATCTTCTCCAACAGGAGGTACATAGGGCTTTGGCCTATAGGGACCCCCATTTCCCACATCTGCAAAATCAATTCTCAAACGACGTTCTGGTCCTCCCAGTGGGAAACCTCTCATTTCTTTTACTGCTGCTTGAGCAGCATCAATGGAATCATACAAAATGTATGCATGAGGTTCTCCTTTGGCATATTCAATTTTTTTTATTGCCCCAAACCTGTCAAACTCTCTTTCTAGTTGAGCTACTGATGTCCAGGGACCCAGACCACCTACCCAGACACGAGTTGTTGGTGTAGCTTTACCATAACCGATTTTACATTGAAATTTGCCAATGTACTGACCGGACAACTCAACTTTAGCTCTATGAGCCATGTCCAATGTTTGATAACGTACAAATGCAAAAGCATTTCCAGTACCTGGGGGAGGTCTTTTAATATCAATATCTTCAACAATACCATATCGTCCAAATATGCGGCGCAACTCTTCATCTGATATATTTATCTCCAGATTACCTGCAAATAATGTCCTAGTGGCCAAAGGATCGTCTTCAGGTTGGACATGGTGCAAGTAGTTAGGAAATTTATCCTTCTTATTTTCACTTTTTTCAAAGGGAGGGTGATGAGGTCTAGGCATGTATGGCCTTGGCATATAGTGTGGATGAGGGGGGTGATGCATAGGTGGACGGTGATGCATTGGAGGGCCATGAGGACCTGCCATGGGATATTCATGCATGGGAGGCCGGAAATCTCTGTGGTGAGGTGGAACAGCAGGAGGAATTCCATAAGCCCTATCTTCTGGTGGCCTACGTCTTTCCGGTACTGGTGACCATGCATAGGAGTAAGGGCGATCATAATCCGGTGGAGTTATGCTCCTTGGTCTACTTCTATATTCTGAACGAACAGGTTCATAAACTGGGTCAACAATGGCAACCTTGTCATAGAGAATAATTCTTGGCTTAGCATGTTTAGCATCTCTAGCATCTTCAGCACTCCTAAAGCATACATATGCTACTCGCTCATCTAGCTCATGGGAGATCTTGATACTGAAGTCACCAAACTTTTTATACTCTCTATACAAAGTGTCCTTCACTATTTCATCTGAAGCTTTAGGATGTAATGCACTTACACAAAGCACCTTATAATATGGGCGTACAGACTCTTCTCTCACTTCGCGTGACCTAACGTAATCGTCTCTGTGAGGAGACACGTACCTACCGCGGGGACTAGGAGAACGGACTCGCCTGCGTACTCTATCTGGTGTAGCACGCTCATCAGAGCTATCGTCGTACCTTCCTATACTACTACGCGTCCTTTTTGATCGGGGCAAACTGTCCCTGGAAGAACTCCTCTTCATATTGCGAATTTTCACCGTAATACGATCTCTATCTCTATCGCTACGTGGTAAGCCGATCATGAAAGCTCAGTTTGATGAACAAATATCTGAAATGCACAACATAACACGTCACTTCAAAATGTCGTTTTGTTCCAGAAGTATTTAGCGCTTCACTTTTATTACGTCTTAAAGTCTAAAGTCTTACCACGAAAAAATAATAGTTTACTGCACTTTTCTAAATTCACTCCACACTAATCTAATACAAAACAACATATATTATAACATAAATTAAAATGACATGGAATGGTCATGAAATAAAATGTTGATAGACACTTCCAAAACAAAATGGCTGCCGCAAAGTCCGAAGTACAGATTTCACAGTTTACGCCTCGGTTTCACCATTCACGATTGGTGTTATTAATTCCGGTGCCAAATTAGAGTACGACGGCATTTCAACATCCGCCATTGCAGTCAGTGCTGCCGTTTTATAATTTAATATTTTAAGGACCGTTAGGGCCTTTAAATATCGTGCTAGAATTTTTTTACATTACTTATAGACATAATATTATCTTTATAAAGAAAAGCAATTTTATTTAAAATCAAATCAAATGTTTTTTTTGTTATTACTGTGTTTGATTGATGGAACTCGGGCATATCTAGGAGGTTAATGAAAGGAAAAATGAATGGGAGTTTTGAATGATAGAAAATATATGTACAAAAAATAATAATAATTTAAGTCTGCAGATTTAAATTGTGTAACACTTCATAATGGCCAAAGGCCATAGAGTATTGTCTAAGTCAATTAGTAAATACAAAGGTTCTCTGTGGACTGACTAGAAAGTTCAAACTTCAAAGTTTAAACGATGATTTTTATTTATTAAGAATATATAGTCATATTTAACTTATAATTCAAGTTATAACATATTTTCTGAAGTTAAAAGTATTTTGATAAACCTAAAAATCTATTTTTTAACTAAGTATCAATATTGTGGTATTGTTATTATAATATTTTTCTCAAATTTACTCTTCATTCTCATCCTCAACTTCATCATGTTTTTGTTTACATAAGTATCCTTTACTTAATATCTACTTTATATAAGTTACATACGGCAAGGCAGTAATAATTATTATACGAAATTTTATCATAAATATATGTCAGAACTGGGCAGGAATTAAAAATTGGAATAATATTTTGTTTTTAACACTGAATATAGTAAGCCAAAACATTTAAAATAGTCAATAATGGATATTGTTTTAAACGTAAATAATCAGTCAAATGGACGTGATAAACTTGCAAGGTATGTTATGAACTTTTATTGTTACATTTTCGAGGAATTGCAGGTAGATAGATGGTTTACTATTGTATGTATTATAGGCTGGTACAGTATGCAAGTAGACTAGTATGGCATCAAATGGAGAAAAACAGTGCAAATAAATATTCTATTGATAGAATCAAGAGCTTGGAAAGTAATCTAAGTTCATTTAGAAAAGGTATGTACTAAATATTAATAAGAAAATAATATTTCTGTTATGTCTAATTGTTAAATTATTTTAAAAAATAATTTTGTTTCAGTTTTAAGATTGGGGAGGTGCATAGACATAACATATGCAGCATTGAATTCTCTTCACATAGAAGATCCCTTCTTAAGAATATCACTGACAGTTGGTAAAATAGCCCATGCTTTGTTTCTCTATGCTGATCATATTGTGTGGCTAACAAGAAGTGGATTTCTTAAAAGTGATTCAGACAAATGGAATCAAACTGCTAATAAATTTTGGCTATTGTCGATAATTGCAAACTTAGTGAGAGATCTATATGAAATATTACAAATAATCGAGTTACACCAAACTGCATTCCTGAAACCTTCGGAATTATTAGTCCCAGTAAATAGCTTTAGAGTTAATGCTTTCATGAAACATTTATATGCTATAGTTTATTGCCATAAAGACATCTTTATAGATACTATAAAGAATTCATGTGATATATTTATACCACTTACTGCACTGGGTTTTACAAAATTAAGCCCATCAGCTGTTGGTACACTTGGCACGATTTCTTCACTTGCTGCTCTTATAACTATTGTAAAGCCAATGACTAAACTTGTGCCTGCGTAAATATTTTTTTAATTAAATTTATAGAAGGACTTAAACAGTAATGCATATTGGGAAATAAATATATTATAAGACTTAATGGGAATATATTGGGTTTACCTTGTCATTTATAAAAAAAATTATGTGGTGTTATTAGTTATGTCTATAATAATGTATTGAAAAGACTGTTGCAATAATAATAATAATAAAGCTTTATTCCGAATAAAATTACATTTGTTTTTTTATTAGTTAAGTAATGTTATTAATTAATTATTTTTATCGGTATGTTAGTTGTTAGTTATATTTATTTTTTTAGTTTAGTGGTTGAAATTTATCGGACCCCATTTGGGTAAAAGCCTCCTCTATTTTTCTCTGTCTTGGCTTACTGTCATCCAGTCTTTTCCTGTAATTTCCGCTACATCGTGTTCCCACTTTTTTGGTCTGCCTACCTGCCTCCTTCCTAGGGGGCCTTTCCATTTCGTTACTTTTAGCGTCCATTTCTCGTCTGTTAGCTTGGAGATGTGCCCTGCCCATTGCCATTTTTGTTTCAGAGCATATTTTAAAGCATCCGTTAATTGAGTCTTTTTTCTGATGTTTTCACGTCTTATTATTTGGATTTTTTTGACTCCCAATATGCTTCTTTCCATAGCTCTCTGGGTCGTTGTTATCTTTCTCTTGGTTTTATTATTAAAGATCCATGTTTGACATCCGTAGGTTAGGCTCGGCAATTGGCAAGTGTCCATAATAATCTTTTTCTGCTGCAGACTATACTTTCCTTTCAAGATTTCCTCTTGGGCCCAGAATTTTCTCCATGTTAATGAGCATCTTCTTTCCACTTCTTCATTTCTCTTGCTGCTGAATGAGACCTGTTTGCCAAGATACACATATTTGTCTACATATTCTATGTTTCTCCCTTCCATTCTTATAGGAAGCCTGTGGCTGTTTGTCATGGCTTTTGTTTTGCTTTGATTCATACTTAAACCGACTTTCTTGCTCTCTATGTTTAAGCTACATAACATACATTCGAGTTCATTTGCTGTGTCTGACGATATCATCCGCGAATCTTAGGTGGGATATATATTGTTCTTTTATTTTGATACCCTTTCTGCTCTAGTTGACATTTTGGAGCACGCTCTCCAGAACAGTTAGAAAGAGTTTGGGTGATAAAGGGTCTCCCTGCCTCACACCTCTTCGTATAGGAATTACTTCCCCCCTACTTTCAAGTTTAACTTGACTTTGACTTTTGGAGTAGATGTTTTTCAGTATGCTTATATAGACATTGTTTATATTACATGTATTTAGTGCGTCCCAAATATCGGTATGTGTTATGCTGTCAAATGCATTTGAATAATTTACAAAAGCAATATATAGAGGACAGTTAAACTCGCTGTGATTTTCTATTAATTGTTCTATAACATGTTTGTGGTCATGCGTAGAATCCCGCCCGAAAACCAGCCTGCTCGATGGGTTGTTTTTCATCTATTTGTCTGGAAATACGACTGAGTAGTATGGATGCGAACAACTTGTACATACTCGACACAAGGCTTATCGGTCTGTAGTTTGCTATTTCAAGCGGGTTTCCTTTTTTGTAGATTAGTATGATGTCTGAGTGGCACCACTGAATCGGCACTGATTTGGATTTAAGAATTTTGTTAAACAGTTCCGTAAGGTAAGGTATAAGCAGTGGTGCTCCTACTTTCAAAGCTTCGTTTGTTATGCTATCAGGTCCTGGGCTTTTTTCGTTTCTTAGTTTTTTAATATGTGATACGATTTCTTTTTCGGTTATTGGTTCAATGTTTTGGATAGTCTGAGGTGCATTTACTACACCTTGTTTCTCGCTTGTATTATCCCTCGTTGGCATACTATATAATCTCTTACAAAATTCTGTTGCGGTATTTAAAATTTCGCGCCTGTTTGTTATTATTTCCTTCCCTTCTAGTTTTTGTATCCAATTTTTGTGGCTATTTAATTGTTTAAGCGTTGAGCTTCTATAAGTGTTCATATTCTTTTCTATAACTTTTTTTCTGTGATTGTTATAGTCTTTCTTTACTGCTTTGTTTGTTTTTTTTAAATAGGGATTTCAGTTAATTAGTCAATTAAGTCTCTTAATTTCCTTAGTTTTACTCTTTTTAATTAATAGTTTAGTTCGTTCGTTTATTAAATTGATAGTATATGGAGACAGAACTTTGTTATTTTTCTTTTTCCTATCCCTTTCTTCTGTTATTAAACAGTTTTTTAAGATTTCTTCAAATTTATTATAATAATTTTGTACATTCAGAGAATGGTCGAATGGTTTAAGTTGATCTAAACTAGTTCCCAACTTACCAATATAAGATTTAAAATCGTCATTATCTTTCAGTGTAGTGAATGTCTTCCTAATTTTAATTAGGAAGACTTTCAATCCTGCGCCCAAGTCGAAAATGCCTCTTATAAGTCTGTGGTCTGATGGAAATTTAAGTTGATTTAATACTTCCGGATTTGTTATTCTCCTCGGTGTGTTCGTCATGATAAAATCTATCTCATTTTTTGTTTTATCATCTGGGGATGCACATGTCCACCTTCGACTGAGCCTTTTCTTGAAATAAGTATTCATAATCGATAGTTTATTTTCGTAAGCCTATTCCATCAACCGTCTTCCTCTTTCATTTCTGTTACCATATCCAAATTTTCCCATTATCATTGTATCCATATCTCCCGGTTTTCCAACTTTAGCGTTGAAATCTCCTATCACAAGTACAGATTTTCCAGTTAAATCGTGAGCTTTCCGCAAATCTTCATAGAACTTGCATAGTTCCTGTTCAGTCGATCTCTCTGTGGATGCATAGGCTTAAATTATTGGTTACTGTTGCGATAAAAGAACCAGTAATTACATTGTTTTAATAATTTACTATGGACTTGTCTTTTTAAACGTTTGATTAAAGGAGCATAATTTAGTCTTCATAATAAATTAACTTTATGGTGGAAAGGTAATTAGCTTGTAATATAATAATATTAAATATTACCCCAATACAATCTAAATCATCTTGTTGTCTGTACAACAACTTTATGACAACTGTCACTGAAATGTGAATTCCGAATTATGAGTCAATTGTCAAGCTAGTACTGTTCACTGTTGTGTAATTTGTAAACATTGAATTAAGAACATTTTCTGTTCATTGAAAATAAATTTGTTATTAATTAGATAAGAAATGGCAAATAAAATTAAAGATGCAGCTAAAAAGTTTCTATTATTAGGTCAGTGTGTTCCCACAGTAAAACAAAATGCGACTAAAATACGCGTTAAGAGGTTAGAATTGGACGAAAATTTGCTAATGGTTTGTATTTTTGTCTGGATACGTTAATATTGTATGAGAATGGGCATCAGCATAAACATATTTTAAATAATTGTGATATATTTTTTGCAGTATTTCAAAAAGGATGAATTCTATTATTGTTACGACCCAAACAAAATGTGTAAAACTGGTGACATAGTTTTAATCAAAGCTCTTCCTCAGAAAATGACTAAGCTAATAACACATGCAGTTGAAGAGATAGTATACCCATTTGGGGATATAACTGATCCAATCACTGGCAAAAAAGTAGCCAAAGAAAGATACAGGGAAGATATAGATAAACAATCTGAACTTTATGGAAAGTTAGATTCTAGCTTTGATTATGAAAAGGCACCACCAAGAGGTTGGCAAGAAGGAAAGAAAGATTTCACATCAAAACCTACATATACAAGATTTCATGTTTTCGATGAGAATGATCCATACTCCATTTAACTAGTATAAGGCTATGTAGTTTATTTTAAGTAGTGTTAATAAAGATTAAGTTAATTCTTGATAAAGAATTTCAATTACTCAATAAAAACTAACCTACTTTTTTTGGGGTATGGGAAAGGAGCTTTGACAAAAAAGAAACTTTATTAACCATAATATGTATATTTCTAATTGATAGTGTTGACATCAGTCCTGTGCTAAAAACTCTCTTTCTAAGGCCGCTCCCATTAGATTCCAGGAACTGTCATCATCATCTGGTGGTATATCATCATCAGAGGGTGGTGATGAGGGTCTGGGCCTTTTTTTGGGTCGATCAGGATCTTTAAACAAACATTTAAATAAGTTCTCTCTTATCAAGAAGTGGAAGCACAAAAGAAATTCATAGTAAAGTTCAACTAAATTCAGAATTACAAATAAAAATTCATTTTTCTAATAAGTATTCAAAGAGTACTAAAAGTGCATGTAAATAAAATTATAGTAACCTGTATCTGAATCGCTTGAATTTTCTTCTTTTTCTTGTAATCTGCAATGACAAAAAAAAACATAAATTTCAAGGAAAAGTAGGAAATGTTAGGATAAACTAATAAATACCTGATATTTATTAATTTAACAATACACAGATGGTTAGCTCCAGGTAATCTTTTTTTCTATTAATGTAGTAGTAGGTGGGTATCTCTTTTTAAGTTAGGAACACTTACAGTAAAACCCAGAATTATTATTATATCACAATTCTCCATCCACATCACTTTTGTGTGATTCGTCTCATAGAATGTCTTTAATTGATGCAAAATTCATGAGAAAATGCAAGAGTCCACAGAAACAGAAATTTTTTTTTGATAAATCTGGATTTATTCTATATTACTGTTCTTACATACCAAGGTAGGGGACCTTGGTTTGTAGAATTTTTTTTTTTCAATGTACAGAAATTTGACCAATACAGTTTTGTTATAAGAATAGATTTATCCATACCTTTCCTGTAAATTATTTGTAACTTCTAACGCAAGTAGTTTATCTTCAGAGAGGTTTTCTTCATCATCATCATCATCCGCTGGTGGCTTATCCTCTTCATCAGTGGAACTCTCATCTGATTCATTAAATATATCTTCAACCTATAAATGAAGAAAATTATCAATATGTCTATTTATAATATTGCATCATAAAATAAGAATAAATATATAATCTATATATACCAATAATATAAAAATGAAGAGTTTGTTTGGTTGTTGATCTTTTATGACACTATCATAAAGAGCAGAGCATAAATTAAAATGGTGTGAAATTGAAGCCGGAAGTACAATTGCTTTTAAAATATGTGTAGAACATTACCTCTCTGTCCATATCAGCTATGTCATCGCTTGAGAATGACAACAGAGGATTAATAGTGTCCATGAATCGTCCCGACGGGGTGCGCTTGCGCTGGGCCGGCACCGGAGGGGCGGGAGGAGGGCTACTGCAGTGCGCGGGGGGGCGTCGAGCTGAACTCTATTGAGGAAAAAATAAGTCATTGGGGCGTACTGTGTATGTGTGTGTCTGGATCAATTTTGTTTTATTAATAGGGAAGAAGTTCCTTCTATGATGTTTTCGTTCACTGCAAATGGCACAGATAAAAAGGAAATCCATTGGTACGCAAGCTGATGCCACTATGACTATGAACAATGTCGTCGATAAAGATTGAATTACCTGTCCTCCTCTTTGCAAAGGGAACAATCTCTCGTCTACTCTCTCCCATCTCTCGGCACATGCCCAGAGCCACTCTGGAGTCACAACATGGACCTTAGACTTAGCCTCACCCATTCTTCGACTCGCGTTGACTTTTGCTGTACCTACAAAATAAAAACAAATAAGTTTGGATTTCATCTATTACCCAGAAAAGGATTTTTGAAATTTTCTTGGTTTATGTATTTCTTTTGTATAGCAATAAATACTTAACACCATTTTTTTTTATCGTGACTCTAAAACCTCGTTCAACTTGCACTTACCGGGTTTTTCAACCAAATATAGAACTTAAAGTCATATAAATCATATCTACCTGATCTGACAGCAACAAGATGAGTTGTTCTCTCTG
Organism: Pontia daplidice; assembly: GCA_963693355.1. NCBI lineage: Eukaryota > Metazoa > Arthropoda > Insecta > Lepidoptera > Pieridae > Pontia > Pontia daplidice. Next base: position 580,060 of record CAVNZL010000138.1, on the reverse strand, counting down.
TTAAATCTTGAGTGACCTCAGCTCCTAAGCTTTTGGCGACTAAATATGCCCTGGATGTCTCCAATTTCTGGTGTGTTGGAACCAAGCCACTAAACACGAGGCTGCTGTTGGCTAGAACTTTGCTCTTCACTTCGGGTATTATGAACTTCAGATCTGGTATTTGATTGTTGCCCATTTTCTCATACACATCATAAAAGTGTCTGTAATTAATAATATTAAATAACTACTGAATGTTATATTTACTTTGTATAGATATGATTAAAATATAAAAACTTGTTTGTCTATCTAAACTTCTATCTATATGTCTATCTAAAAAAAATCTAAACTTAATATCTGTGTCTGCAATAGATATACTGTTTCTATTCAAATATGTATTCCTTTAATAAAGTGAGAGCCTTCAAGTTTGTAGTTCTCGTATCTGTCTTCCTTAAAAGGCTTAAATAAAGGAAGTCTTCAGTAGAACATCATGCTGTTTGGATTTTATGGTGAAGCTACACACAAACTTTAATATGTAACTTGTATCAGAATCCATTGGGATTATATGAAACATTTACTATAATGACAACCCAGTTAGTGTAATGATCACAATGACAGACAGGTATAGATGGCTGACTACACTTTTTTAAAATAAGACAGAAAAATTATTACAAATGTTTTTTGCCAGTCAAGAATAGAATGTGTAGATTATTTTATACTTACGTATGAATCCTTTTCAGAATATCTTCCAAATATATTAAATAATCATCGGCATCTTCTAATTCAATCTGTCCATCTGATGTTTCAATCCACTTTGGTTCAGAATTTTCATCCTCAATTTGTTTCTCATTTTTATCTTTGTCATTATTTATATTGTCTTTACTCTCTATAGAGTTTTCTATATTTTCTTTTGTGGTTTCTTGCTTTTCTGGTTCAGCTTCTAGCGTCGGTAACTGAGTTTGGATTGAACCATTTTTGCCACTTATCATTTTAGATTTTTCATCATCTGTATATATATAAAATGTTATCATGACAATGTGTTAGAAAAAGCTCTCAAAGATTAGCATAAATTTGCTTTTTTAGGTTTGTTTTCATAGTACATGTATGATACTATATTTTTTTTTAAATATTTTACAAAACATAGACTTTTAAATTATATTTAATTTCAAATACACAATTATATATATTTCATACAATCATATTTGTATTTTGTGAGTTAAAAATATTATAAATACTGCCTTAATCTACAAACTCGTCATTCAATCATGAGGAGTGGTGCCTATCTACATAATTTAATAATACAAACATAAGACATGCAAACCATGTTATCGTAATAGACCAATTTATTAGCAATACTCTGCGAAAAATCTCTAAAACACTCGACGCTTCACGCCGAAACCGGAGCATCCTTAAGATGATGCCTCTAGTGTTCATTGTATTTTTTTTTTCGCGAAGTTCTTCTAATAAATTGGTCTATTAGAATTGTATACCTACCGCAAAGTAACTAATTCTATTAATAATAAGCAATAAATTTATTTTTGTTGTTTCTTAATATGTTTATACATATATAATTTGAGTACATACTTAGCGGGGGAGGTGCGTTAATGTCGCCCGTGGACTGGAAGAAAGAGTAAGGCCTGACTTGAATGAGATTGGCCGCGTGGCGCCAAACATCTTCGCGGTCATCTATTATACACACCATGTTGTCACCACAAGGAAACAACGCCCTGGAAGCAATAAAAAATCATCTGTTTAAATGGGTCAGTCATTTATCTTTTATCAATTAATACATTGCATATATACTATTAAATGGATTTGAAACCTTAAAAGTTTCCATTATATTAAAATGCTAAAAAAGTAGTACTTCACTTAAATCATGAGTATACTTAATCAAGATATTGATAGAGAATTTTTAATATTTGAATATCACACACTTACTATGACAATGGTAAAATTTACTTACTTTAAATTAGCAGACTTTGTTCTAGCATCGAAGCACTCATCCCTTGACAATATTCTATGTGAGAAATATTTCTTCTCAGGATCTAGCAATTCTGTCACTGCATGTGCATATTGCCTTGCTCCAAATGTACAAACATGTAACTCGTAGTTCTTTGAGGCTGATTCAAGAAATTCCTGTGTCTTTGGCCTAAGTCTTGTATGACACCATCTCCCATGGCTACCGGGACCTCGTAAGAAGAAATGTAGAACACCCTGTAACAGAACACCGGTACATTTTATGGACAACCATTAAACAACATATAAGTAATATTTTAATCTAGTATTTATGACATTTACCAAAAACTAAAAAAGAATTGAAACTATAATTTAATTATAATTTAAATTATAATTTAATGTATTATAATAGAATCTTTGAATACCTTTAAGTTTGGTGGTATATCATCATTGGTAGTGTGAACTAATGTTTGATCAAGATCCACTAAAAGAACTAATTTCCTGTCCTTTAAGAGGCGATCAGCATCTTCTCTACCCAATTTTAAAGCCAATTCTTCAGATACCTACAGAAACAAAACATCATGTACACATATTCATTTTTCACTAAATTAAAACAAAAGCTAATTTGTTTAATTAATAGATTTACGTCTTAAGTAATTAAACAGGAAAATATATAGTTACTTTCAGCTCAGGTACAGAATGCACCATAGGGACGCTTGCAACATCCTGCTTTTTTCTCTCTTCGGCGCGTAAATCTGCTCCACATTCTGCACACATATCTTTCATTACAGTTGGATGACGACATTCTTCGATGTCTGCTAAGCCTTTTCTGAAATGTACATTGTATAATGTAAATATTTCATGGTAGTTTTCTATGAAAATAAACAATTTGTTTATTGTGTTTTAGATTTGGCGCTCGCGCATGGCTCTATTCAAAAGAGTACTTGATACATAATTCTGTTTATAAATAAGAAAATTGTTGAGAATAATAATGGTATACTACTAGTATTTTGTCTTGTGTAAATATTTAACTTAAATTGCTATAAGAATAACGGAAACATATACTTTACAATAACCTATAACTTTATTTATTAAGATTTACATCTGTGACGTCATGAAAACGTCACTTACCCGGGCTCGGCAATATCTCCTTCTTTCACCTTGATGGCGATTATAGTACCAGCTCGAACAGCTTTAAATTTCTGTAACCCAGATCCGTTGCCTGATGAATCACTATATAAAAATAATATCTGTCCTTGGGATACGAATGCGCCTTGTTTAACTTTCCACTTTTCTACTTTTATAGGTTTTTCACATGGAACAGAAATAGACATAGTTTTGTCCGCCATTTTGAACGGAAATTGCGCATTCGATGGAATCTTAAGTCTACTATTGGTGGATGAAATAAATTTTTGGCGGTTATTTGATAGTGTCCTATCACAATGCAGTTTTATTTGCATTGATTTCATTTCAGCCAATAGAAAAATACTACACGTGAGCTCTTTTTGTATGTGTTGCCGTTGTTAAAATATCGAACTGAAATACTGTTTGCGACAGAATACAGTTGCAAGACTTCTTGCAAGAATTGTTTATCTGTGTATTAACTGTCATCATTTATCAAAATCAAAGTTCAAAATGCAAAACATTTCTCGGTAGGTGTAGGGAGATAGTGTTTTTATTGCAAACAGTATATTTCTTTCGATTTTGTTATTTCATTTGGTTCGAATTAATATTCTAAAATGACAGATGAAAATATAACTGTGAGTGATAATTCAGATTTAGAGGACATAGCTCCTCCGGAGTTGCGCGGATACTTAAGTAAATGGACGAATTATATTCATGGTTGGCAAGATAGATTCATTGTATTAAAAGATTCAACATTATCCTATTATAAGAGTGAGCTTGAGAGTAATTTAGGATGTCGTGGTGCACTTTGTTTAAAAAAAGCCAAAGTCAAGGTAAGTTATCATTAAATGGGTGTCGGTCGACGTCTTCTTCGTATTTAACTAGAAAAAATTAATTTGTCCTTGTCCTGTGTGACTTCTGAATGTTTTTAAAGCAAATTGTTGTGGTCGAGCGACCGCTGTGATTTTTTATAAGATTTCAATTGTTTTAAAAATCATGTTATCTTTTAGGTATTTAAGAGTAGTTTTAATTTTGTAGTGTCATTTTACTTATTTCGTAACATTTTTGTATATTCTGTTGACAAAAATGAATTTTACAATTTCAGCCACATGAATTTGATGACCGCAGATTTGATGTGTCTGTGAATGACTGTGTATGGTACTTAAGGGCGTCAAATCCTGAAGAGAAGCAACAATGGATTGATGTTTTAGAGTCATTTAAGGTAAAAAATATTTATTTATGTGCATTGCAAATGACTCACTTTAGATTTAACTACAGGGATCACATAATATATAGCTGCTATTTTAAGAAATTTCATTTGAAGATTTATAATGTAATTTGGTAGTAAAGAGCCTTGTTTGGTATGATTACTGTCAGGCAAATTTATCATTACAATTATTATCTAGTTGGACACAGTGTTTTCCATTTTTCATTTCATTTCAATATTATCAGATTACATGTTCATTGATTATTGATAAGGCAGGACATTCCAATGTTTATTACTAATGGAATGTACCATTTTTATGGTCTCTAAACCTACAGATAACAAATTAAAATTTGAATAAATTATCTGGGTTTATCTCCATATTTTGGAATAGGTACACTGGTACAATTTTATAAGATACTGTACTTAATGTCAAATTTCAATATGCATTTTGAATGTTGAAGTTCAATTATTACATATATTCAATATATGAATGATTTGACATTAATTTAATATAATTGGTTTTGGCATTGGTATTATGAATTATATGATAACAGTACATTAGAAAGTTGATAAATTTCAAGAAACAGTTAAAACTAATTACTTTGTTAGAAATTATAATTATTCTGTTTTAATTTAAACAAACGGTAATAATATTTACTATATATTAGAGCTTGTAAACAACAATTTTATATTCATACCAAAATAACATAACATAATTAAATATCAAATAGACATAGATAATATTTGAGGAAATAATCAATAATAATAATAATAAACAATCTTTATTAAGCTACATAAATTAATGGTTACTCTATAAATAAATGTTCTTATTACTATATCATGTATTGGCTTGCAACTATTTGCAATTTGCCTCCTTGCCTTATAAGCTGATCAATTCTGATTACACATTGTTTAAGTATAAATATTTTGATTTAACTAATTTAAACAACAGAATTGAAAAATATTTTATATTTGTACTGGCTTTGTGCTGCTATGTTTGCAACTGTTTGACTGATATATTTTTTATTATAATTTTTGCATAAACCTGTTTTTTTGTATATAATGGATTATTATTTAAAAGAAAATGAACAATTAAATACCTATTAAGACTCAATGTTGATACTTGTCAGGACACTCTTATCTTTCGCAACAGGATGAATCAGATGTTTGGTTTGTTCAACAGACTAATTACAGATAATACTGGATGAGATTGATGGTCCCTTAAATTGGATGTATAATTAATTAAACATTAAATAACTGATCAATTAAGCAACTAAATATTTAGTGATTGCAATTAACATGTTTCTACAGTACCAATGAAATGTGTTCCAGGTGGAATCAGGGTATGGAACAAACTCAGACAGTAGCTCTAATGGAGGTGGTCTCCGAAGACATGGATCTATAACGTCACTACAGTCTACTGGATCTCATGGTTAGTAGGAATTATATGATTAAAGATAATTGTCATATTAAAGTTGATTTTGTCTTTTGTTTTAAGAGGTAAGCCTTAACAGATTATATATGGATATATCAGATTTTATAGTTAAAATCTCAATGAGAATAGGAGAAGAGAAGGAGGAAGATGGCTTTGTGTGGTTAATATTTATGAATATGTATGTCAATTCAATACAAAGTGTTTTTATCACAATATTCATTGTAACTTAACCAGTGTGCTGCTTCGCTTTTCATATCATTAATATACTTTGTAATATTATTGTTAATTGTACAGTTATATTGAAGGTCACAACGGAGGGTCCCAAGTTTGATCCCTGGTATGGTCCTCATTTAGGGAACATTGTGTATATGTGTTCATCTTATATATATGTATTTATAAAAGTATATAGTATCTTAAATATCATCTTTAATATTAATATAGGCCGCACATCCCGCCGTCTGGCCGAGAAAATCGCGGAGCTTGAGACGTACCATGATCTGCTGTCAAAGCAGGCGATTCAATTGCAGCAGCATTTTGACGTTTGCGTCTCGAGCTATCCACAGATAAGCGATGACATTGTAGACGCTATTGACGCTGTCAAGCTGGCTGATAGTGAGTATTTGTCTCATAATTTGTCTATGAAATTAATTTTATATTTAAAAAAGAAAAGAAAGACGTTTTTACAATAAGTTAAGGTTGTATAAAATTATTATTGAGTGGTCTCTATCCACCCTGAATGAAAGTAATCGAGATTTAAATTATTTATCAATTTGAAAACTTTACCAGTCCAATCAAAGGATTCTGTTATAACTAAAATTGCATTTACCAAAAATTAAAACCCGTATCACAGTTGTAAACCATTCCGTCCCATATTATAAAAGCCTTCCTCCTTTTAGCAAGGAGTAAAACTTTTTTATATGTATTTCCCTGGGATGCCCCTTTTCCAAAAAATAAAAATATTGGTTTCTTAATATACATAACATAAAGTTCAGGCCATGATTTTTTTACATTCCTTAGTTCACCTAATTATTTTTTGCACAATTTTTCTTTCTAACCGTGTTAAGCCAGTAAATTTTTTTCGTCACTATTTTGTGACAGATTTTTTTTCGTCTGTACTGTTTGGAGCGTGACCGCCGTTTTGCGGTTCATATGTGATTAATGCCTTAAGGTGATATTTCCACTGCGATAGGTTTAGACCAGAAGCGGAAGCTGGAGGAAGTGAGGGCGACGAGTGCGTCGTTCCGGGCCACTTGCGGCGCGACCCTCGCCGCAGTGCAGCATTGCGTGGAGCTGCTGAAGCGGCGCGAGAAGCAGGCTCGCTCGGCCGAAGAGCTATACGTGTCAGTTTGTATATCGATTACGTAACTGTTTCAGCGCTTAAAGCGCTTTAAGTTCAATTTTTTTTTCAAGTTTGGACTTAACATTTACAGCTGCTGCTGTCCATGTCCGCTACATCATTTTCACGTTTTACCAGAATGTTTTGAAATGTTCTTGACTTGATTAGTTTGTTTTGCGAGAGTTACTGTATTATAAGTTGACTGATGATTAAATGTTGATCGAAATGTCACGTTTATGTGTTGGTTGTGAAAAGAGTTAAACAAAAATTTTTATATTTTTTTATTTAACAGGGCTGTGAAGAATCAGTTAAACGAAGCTCGCTTGGCTTCCAAACCTGGCCCGGATGATGAGGTAGGAATTTACTAAGAATTAATTAATATTATTTCAATCATGGTTAGCCCCAAGGTTCGATATTTATAGCTTATGCTAATACTAATAAACATATTTATATTTATTTTTACACTAGCTGATCCGGCAAACGTTGTTTTGCCATACATGTGATTTCAATTTTCAATTAATAAATAAAAAAATAATGGTTGATTGTAGAAGGGTGAAAATATAGGGTTGTATGTATTTTTGTTTGTTGTATAAAATATTATGTAAAAAAATAGAAACAAAATTTTTTGTCTAAAAAATAAAATAAAAAATTCAGGGGTGGACTAGCCTTAACATTTAGGGGGATGAAAAATAGATGTTGGCCGATTGTCAGACTGATACGCTCACAAAGTTTCATGAGAATCGGTCAAGCCGTTTCGGAGGAGTTCAAGTTCGAACCCCGTGACACGAGAATTTTATATATTAGATACGACCATAGACAAGTTATGCTTTTTTTATTACTGGAATCGAACCTTGGCAGGCCAGACGGTGATTTTTGAACCCACTGGATGAACAGCAGAGAAATGTATTTTGTGTATGAAATCTTTAATTATAAAGATGAAGATTGTAATATGTACAGTTGTTTGGTTCATGCTCATTTAAGAGAAACTACTGGTTCGATTTGAACAGTGTTTTATAGAGGAAGCTAGGTCAAAGGTGTGTAACGCGGACGAAGCCGCTGAAAATAGCTAGTCAAATATAATATTTTATATATTTTTTAAGGTTTATTAAAACTTCGTACGTCTTGTTTGTAAAATTTGATGTGGGTGTAGGTGTTCAAAGGTTTGAACACCTTTTTTTAAATCAAATCGGCAAACGAGCAGCCTCACCTGATCTTATATGATACCGCCGCCCATGGACACTCACAATACCCTCACTCGTAATGGGCTCGCAAGTGTGTTGCCGGCTTTTAAGATACTCTCTTTTCTTGAAGGTCCCTAGGTCGTATTGGTTTGGAAATACCTTTGTAATAATATTTATTTAGTTTAGCCAAAATAAAACAACAGATTTAACTTTTAACTGTATACAGATTATTTTAGTAATGAGCGTATAATGTTCGGAAAAGATGGCTCGTGTCTAAAGAAGTTAAACTATATCGCGTTGTATCGGCAGATAATACTTTTTGGCTTAATCCGACCCGTGTGTGACTTATGATGGTTAGCTAAAGTCTAAAAAAATTTGTAGAACTAAGAAATGGATGACTTTTGTTAAATTGTGTAGACGATTTTGTGAATTCTTTTTATTAATCTCATTCTCATGAAACGTTGTGAGCGTAATGAGTAGGTCTGAGAATCGGCCAACATCTATTTTTCATCCACCTAAATGTTAAGGGTAGTCCACCCCTAAATTTTATTTTTTAGACAACATTTTTAGTTTATATTTTTTTTATGATACAACATACAAAAATACATACAATCCTAAATTTTCACCCTTCTACGATCAGCCCTTAATAATTATTTATTAATTGAAAATTGAAATCACATGTATGGCAAAACAATGTTTGCCGGAGCAGCTAGTAGCAGTATAAAACTAAAGTGTCTGATATAGTGAAACACATCCATCAGGAAATTAAATGGAAACGCTTATTTCGAAATTTTTTTTGAAAACTCAGTTTAAAATGTTGTGTAGGGACAATAGCAGTATTGGAAGTATGAGCTAAATTTTGTTGAATAAATTATTTTCAATATTGATTAGACGTCACTGAATACAGAGCTCGTCAGTTTTTCAACGCCGAAACGTATACATTTATATCGCTATAGGTGGCCTCTGTAGGCTTAATAAATATAAACTGTGTTTATAAACCTAACTGAAGAGTAGTTAAATGTTCATTCCTCGTCAATTACGAAAATAATTTTCGTCTTATTTATAGATGTAATACCATAGACTCTGGTGTTACGTCTGTGGCTCAGATCGTTCATGTTTTACGCGCGCTAGATCTGCGAATGACTTACCGTCGTTACTCGTTAGCGTGATGCTAGTTTGTTTTCGTAGCGATTGTAAACGCGTTCGTTTCGCGACGTGCATTTGCCGTTCGGCGGCGACGCGGGCCGCACGCGTTACGTGTTTTTTCGCGCATTTATTTTGTGTTCAGTGACTTACGTTGATACATGATGAGGTTTAAGTTTTTCAAGAAGGACCAACCGAAGGTTTGTAGTTTTAATGCAAATGTAGTTGTCGAAAGCGTATTTCAGGGGTAAAGTTTTTAATGTGACTGAATTATTGATGGTTTGTTATTCGGAAATTAGCCTTGCGGCGATACATATCAAGATTTAGGCCTGTGTTTATATGATCATTTGAACAAATTATACGATTAAAATATTTGCGTAATGCTCGATTAACTCAGGAAGTCTAATTAGAATTGTAAGTTGCTGAAATTATTGCAAATTTCCTAATTAACATTAAATGTTTCCGATTTTATCATGGTTTTACCAATATTACAAACTCATTCTTCGCTCAAATTATCGGCGTTTAGAATTAACGTTTTAATTACGTGGAAAAAGCCGGGACGGGAAATAGAAATACAGTCGAATAGTTTGCGCTGTTGAAAAGAGACACATAATTTGTATCAGTGTTAAACATATAGTAACAGTTTGAAACACTCTAAATGAAATAATATCTGCTTTTTGAAGCGTATATTATATTAATAAATAAAATCTTTCACGGGTACCGGAAAACCAGTGGCGTCCTTGAGTCAGCGTCGTAAATATAGAACCGCCACTCATTTGATTCGCCCAATTCATTGGAATTTTATGAGAGTAAATATCACGTCATACTGATAACGCTTATCAATAGATCTCAGTCTTTGTTTGATTTTTGATGGCTGAAAACAGTGTTTATAATCTTGTATGCATTCGTAAGGTAAATTATTCCGAAACGTGACTATTTACTGAGAGATACAGTGCTGTTTTATGATTAAACTACATCGATTTGAATGAAGTGAAAATAGATCGGAAAATCGTTTTTTCTAATCTCAACAGATCAGAGGAGGTTAGGAGTTAATTTAGGGGATGTGACGGGTGTTAAAAAGTTCAAGGATACGTGTAAATCGTGGGATAGCAAGTCCTACTAATATTTTAAATGCGAATGTTTGTAAATATGGTAACCATATTGGTGGATGTTTGTTTGTCTTTCGTAATAACTAAACTAAACGAAACTATACAATAATATAGCTTATATAAGAATAACATATATGCAATTTATAAGGACATCGTGTGAATTGTTCAAAATATCAGCTGAGTAGGAAAAATGAACCATCTGCGAGCTGTACTGGCGTACGCTACCAAAACTGCTAACGATCATCTAGTTTATTTATAAATTGAAATTATAATAAAGTTTTACATGTACTTCGAATCAGTTTCGTGGTTCTATTGATTTTAGCGAAATCTGTGGATATGCCAAATTATATATAAAATATTTAATTTTTTTCGTTCTTTATTGGGAATAGTCTCTCGAATATGTAACAGTGTAAGATAAAAGAGATGAGCGTGAAGCAATCATATTTGAAACATTTCAACGTGGTTTGTGTTGGTGGTCTAAAGCGACACTGGTGCGACAAATCGACATTTCACATAATAAACAAATGAGATTTATATAAATAAATACCAAAGTATAATTAATAGAATAAGGCGTTACCTTGCGGAAGTCCATACTACAAGATCCTAACGAATATGCAATCCTACTCCGCGATTCAAACGTCTCATTGAACGATGTTCGTAGAGGCATCAACATCCTGAGGATGCTCCGGTGTCGGGGCAAAATGTACGTCGGGTGGTTGTGGTTTTTTTCGTTCGTTGTTTGCATATTGGTCTAATAGGGTTTTGAAATACAAAGATATAAATAATGTATAAAAATATAAAACCTCTTTGTTCAAAGGATAGAGTATTATACGTCACTTGACACATATATAGAGTGGATATTTTATCTTTTGTAACTCGTATATATACATATACTTTATTATATATAGTCTTAACGAATGATATAAAAATAAATATTGTGTTTGGTATACGTTTATATTTTTGCGTATTACGAGAATTAATTGGATTATTTATAAAACAAAAGGAGAGTTAAAACTGACAGGTGTTTCACATTACAGTAATTTGATTCAAAACTGGACGAATAGAGTCGAATGATATTAGTTCGATTCGAATGAGTAAGAAAACATTCATTAGGCAAGACGTATCCATAATAAGGAAAATAAAAGCTCAAATTTACGAACTGAAGAGAGAGAGATGTCTTCAGATAGTTTGTTTTCGTTACATTTATATATATAAATGTAATAAATATATTCTACAGTGGTGTTATTACAGTATTTGTCATAAATGTATTTCGAAAGCTCTCTTAGAGATGTTGACGTGCACATTTCTGTGTATTGAGTATTTACCAAACATCCGATATCCGAGAATCATTTGTTTGTGATATGTTTATCAATAGTATTGGATTTCTATGCTGTCGCATCTCAGACTGTCTTTCGCTGCCATTTAGTACTTTCTGTTAAGTTTTATACGAACGAATGAATTCCTAATATCTCATTTCCTTATGAGTTTCCCTAGTATCCACTATCAGATACAAAAAAAAAAAAATTTTGGAATCGACTTTTTCTTTCCCAAAGGAAAATAGAAAATTAACAATTGTATTTGTTTAGACGTAGTATGATGAACATTTATTTGGTTGAATTAAATTTTAGAGTGTATCAAAATCACAGCTCTTTTATCATACAGTTATAACCAATGGCTTTGTCTGCCATTTGGTGGAAAGCATAAATTTATTGGTGGTGGTGGGGTATCCGTAGCCAGTCCTGGTGATAGTATTTTGGGGCGCCCTCGGTAATCTTTTATTCCACACTGGTTTTTTTAAGGAATTCAACACTAAATCTCTCCCATACTCAATAATCTATTTATTTTATCATAACTGCAAATACAGCTTTGATTCAATACATCGAAAATGAAATTTTCATTAATTTCAATCATTCATTCATTTTGAGGTAAAAAGAGCTCTCTCCAATCCAATATTTTCTAAAGTATCTCGATGTTATAAATATTTTATTAGTAAAATATAGTCTTCTTAATATTTTGCTGTTTATATATAGTAATATATGTTTATTATCTATAGTAAATGAGCAGTAGTACCGTGTAACAAATCTAATTTAATAAGCTAAATATATTATCTTAAATACAAATTACACAGATACACACAAGTATATATTTATTTTAGTGAGCTGCCTGTGTATCGCGCAGCTTCAGCAGTAAAATTGAGATCTAGCTCAATCGCGTCAGCATAGTCAGCGATTGAGAACTGTTCAATGACATATGAACAGTAAATGATGAACTTTTCTATTCGTGGGATAATTTTTAAAGAGCTTATTATAGATTATATACCATATCAAAACGATTTTTGCGTGGTAGTCTCATGGAGATGCTGTAACATTTGGCTTTTCGACCGCCTATCGCTTACTAACTGACAAACGCTCAAAACGTTAAATTTAAGCCACCTCAAATTTGAAAATTTACAGAGGGTCACACAGTTGACGATTACAGATGTTCTGTCAAGTGTCAAATAAGTTACAGATTTTTAAAGTTGTCTTATTGAAATTTAAGTGCTCTGATATTTTTTTTTGTTTAAAAAAGGGGGGAATTTTTGTTGATCAAGGCAAATAGTGATTTTTATATATTACAGATAATAATAGTAAGCGTAAACAATTTTAATACAAGTAACTGTTAGACAATGCCAGCGGATATTATCCGTATGTCTGTTGTATGTAACTTTCCCTATACTGTAGCTTAGTACTGGAACGTGGAGGCATCCGATCGTAGCCGGTTTACGCGTGACCTACTAACCGCACCTTACTACTGTTGCATTTTTCATTATATGAGTTATACGCTAAAATATATCTATACAATTTTAATTAGTGTTTTCATATATCTGCACATTTTCGAAGGCTAAGTATTTTAATTACAATTACTATAATAATAATAAAGCTCTTTTATTTAATCGAAATTACAATTATGTATTCAGTATGTTATTTTTAGTAATGATAAGTAGTTAAAAAATTATTTAAATTAGGTTAGTAGTGTTAGTTGCTATTAGAGTAAATCCCATCTTGGGTGTAAGCCTCCGTTCCTTTCCAGAAGTGTCTGAGAGTTCCAAGAAGGGTATAATGACTGGTGGGGTTTTAAATCCATTTGACATAATTAAAATATACACGTTCGTATGTTCCACTTTAATTATTATGGTAAATCAATATCTCGACTATATACAGATTTACAATACGATATAGATATAACTCCCAATTTCAGTACAAGGAGTGTTGAATGTTTATCCTCGTATAAGTGTATTCGCAAAAGTCAAGGATGTTTCGGAGCAATTGAAATTGAAAGTATATTCAAAGCCGTAGTGAAAGCGGAACGGTTTTTTATAGCAATTGTGTATTTTTTGTCCGGATTATGTAATCTAATGTATAACGAGTGTTTAAGCAGAACCATTCGCGTTTTTGCTACTGTCAATAGTATCCATGACTCAGTTTTAATGAAACTATACGGCGGCAGTCTTAACTCTATATTTTTGAGTTCATCTGTATTGTTAGCCTTAACTAGAGCTATAAATTTTCTCATACGTATAGGCCTAACTGTAAAATGTGTTATGATATTGTATTTGTCTACTATTCAATAGAATAGTAAATAATGATCCAATAGATCTATTTTCGAATCAATACGCCTAAGGACCTTCAAGAAATGAGCGTATCGCCATCTTAAAGGCCGGCAACGTACTTTTGTGGCATTGTGAGAAACACAGGTGAGTCCCTTGCCAGTTACCTATTTCATAAAAAAAACTTGTAGAAGTCGAACAAACGACATTTAGTATGTATACCGCTCGCGCTCTGCCTAGTCTAAGACAGGTCGATTAGGTTCATTGCACTGCGGTTATCTGATTTAAGCTTGATGTACCTATTTGCATTTCTTGTTAAGAAGTTATGATAACATTGCATGTTTGTAAATAGTAGCTGTCCCTGTGTTAATACATAGGTCCGTGTATCGGAACGGAACGCGGGTGAAATATGATAATCCACTAGTATTTATCCAAGGCCTCGATAAATGTTAGTAGATAGCAATGCAGAAATAGTTTTTCACTTCGAACCGATAGTTTCTGAGAAACGTTCATTGAATTTAAGAATAGATATATAAATTTTATATAATATAATATAAATATATTATAATATATAATATAAATTTTATAAGAATTTAACTTATGGCTTCAATGCAGAATGATTGAGAACGCGTTCTATCTCCACTTCATGTATCACTCAAATCCAGTTTTGTTTAGTTGAGGAAAATGTCGAGAGTATTATTTCCGATTTAATATTGGCTGTCGCTGACAAGCCTCTGTTTTATACGTGAGCAAGAAATGTACTATTGGAATAATATCGGGAGACATTTCAATCACGGCCGGTTAGCCTCAAGGTAAGCTATTTGTAGCTCATGTTATGGGTGCTAACTGATAACTGAAATGAAAAGTGATTCTATTATAATTTTCTATGTCAATTGTCAATGGATATCTCGTTTGGATTTTTGGTCTTATATAATGTATGAAAGAACTTATTGTCTAATGTTCTGTTGTTAAATCAGATTCGTTTTGTTCCGGTGATAATTGTTGTACTAAACCTTTATTACAGACAAATTGTTAGCGAGATTCGAGATTAAGTTTTAATGAATGTCTATCGAGTATTAATTTATTATTAATTTGCAAGTACGCCGTCTGTGTTTTATATATAATATTATATTTCTTTAGAGCGAGCTTTCAACCTAAAATGCGTGTGTAAATTCCTTTTTATAATTCGTGAAAATTGTGATGTTGATAAAGATTTATTGGATAACAATTTCCAATCTGAATCATGGACATGGACACTCGCAATACTAGAGGCCTCACCAGTGCGTTGCCGGCCCTTAAGAAACTTAGACGCTCTTTTCTTGAAGGTCCCTAAGTAGTATTTGTTCGGAAATACCTCTTTTGGCAGCTGGTTCCACATACCGGTGGTGCGCGCCAGAAAGTGCCTTCTGAAGCGCTCAGTTGTGGAACGGCGGATATCGAGGTGATATGGATGGAATTTCGTATTCTGCCTCGATGTTCGATGATGGAATTCAGATGCAGTTATCAATCCGAACAGCTCCTCAAAGGTTTAGCAATCAAAGCGTCAAAGACAGCCCTGTGATATTCAATGGATTAATTAATAATAATTATGATAGCATTGTGAAGCATTTACCAAACCGCCAGTTGTAATTATCCAAATGTTAATGAGTTTTTGTACGTGTAATTATACGCTTCAATACTCGTTATTAATCGTGAAGTATAGAAAGCTATTGTTTCTACAATATGGCATTGAACAAAAAACAGAATTAAAATGGCATATATAATATGGATTCTTTCAGTCATAATAATATTATAAAATGTTACGGGGTTCGAACTTGAACTCATCCGAAACGGTTTGGCCGATTCTCATGAAACTTTGTAAGCGTATTGAGTAGGTCTGAGAATCGGCCAACATCTATTTTTCATCCCCATAAATGTTAAGGGTAGTCCACCCCTAAATTTATTTTGTAGACAGTTTATAGTTTCTATTTTTTTTATGATACAACATATAAAAATACATACCATCCTAAATTTTCACGCTTCTACGATCAACCCTTATTAATTTTATTTATTAATTGAAAATTGAAATCACATGTATGGCAAAACAACGTTTGCCGGATCGGCTAGTTTTATAATTTGTTACGACACGGCCGTAGTCAAGGCGCATTTGTAAACAGTGGGAATAATCCAAAATTAGCATGGACGAAATTGAAAAGAAAATACATAGTTATTATTCAATTCGGACTTCAATACCGAAGTTTAATTTGTACACATAACATAAGCCAACCATATTAATTAGAATACTGTTTCGTCTCATTCTGTCAAATTATGTTGGCGCTAAGTTGAAAAGAGAGCACTTCTATAATGATCAAAATCAGTCTCGTATGCATTGAATTAATATATTCGTTATTACGTTATTGTCTTAAGAGATTTATGAACCAGTCCTGACTGATGACTTTATGATTGCACTTCCGGCCATTACGCGGTCTTTCACTTTGCCGTAATTTGCAATATAAGTTGGATATAACAATCGCTAAACTGTTTGCTAAAGAAGATTTATCACTCGCTTTATTAAATCGATGGACTAAATACGCGCGTAGTAGTTTGTTCCAGCTAATTTCCGAATCGAAGAAATTGGCAAAGCTCGTTGTGGAATACAGCGAGAACAAGTGTAATCTTGTAGCTAGAGAATTTGAGAATTTGGTTCTCTTTGGTTGAGCATTTTAAGATACATTTTATTTGATAACTACTCATGAAGCTGACCTTTTTTGTATTTGTTAGTATCGAATTGTCTTCACCTTTGAGATAGCAGATACGATGAAAGCGTCTCCTCTGAATATGTTTCTCGTTAAACGGTCTCGTCAAAGATTATAAAAAGCCTACGTAAAGAAGATAATTGACAATATAGTTGATGGCATGACAACAAAGGGTGGGTCTCTTGCGTCAGACATTAGGGAAGACTGTTATTGAGGGCAACCCTCGTCATGGTAGACGAGTTAATATAGCGTCAGAGCTTTGTTAAATTGGATGAGGTTTTATGTCTTTTTTTACTGACGTAGATTACTATGATTTGTGTTTTCTTTCTGGTCTATGCATTTATGTGAAGCTTTTGTAAAGCCTTCGTATGTACATTGGCTACTGGAGTCCACTACCAACAGCCAATGCCTTGTTCCTTAAGTTGTACGGAAACAAGTGAATTGCTGGTTATTTGTAAAATAGGAGGCAAACGGACAGAAGGCTCACTTGATATTGATACCGTGCACGTGTAGACCATAATTCTGGAGGGTTTCCAAGTGCGTGGCTGGCCTATCAGACGACGATAACCTTTTTTATCTAGTAGGTTCATTAATAGTTCTGCGTTTTTTTTATTCACCGCTTTTGCTGTTAGTTCCCCTGTTCCTCGCATGACGTCAGCCATAATTTGAGCCGTTTCTCTATTTCGACGTCTATAAAAGAGTTTTGTTAATATCAAGTCATCAATAATGATGTAGGATTTATGCAAATACATAGTTTAAAAACAATAATTTTACTGGATTTTCTGAATGAAATTGTATACTTTAAATGAGTTATCTTCAGTTTCTATTCAGCCAGTTTTATTTCGTTAGCAGAAGATTTAGAAGAATTGACAGTGATTAGTGTCTAATATATTTGTTTTGTTTGTATAATTCTTCACCTAAGATAAGCTAGTGTATATATACGCTAGTGTATATGCAGAATGCGATGAAAAATCAAAAAGTATGAATGCTAATACCTCGATTAGCGGTTTTGTTAACACTCTTGTCCGTTCCGATCTGTGTTACAATACGGCTTTGTGATGTAATGCTTTGATGTGCTAATTTCTTTGCGAACAAAGCTATTCTGTGGTGCAGTGACCTTGACTTTCCGGAAACCTTTTATGGGTAAAGGATTACGTGCAGATTTAATCAAATAGATGATATATCAGGATTGAAAGAGTTGTCGGTTTCGAACAGAGTACACTCGACAATTCATGTTCCGGAGTCATTTCAATATTTTTTGATACTCGCGTCGATGTTTGCCATTGTATGTTACGAATGTGTTCGAAGGCGTTCGATCTCGTTGTTATAGTTTATATTAAATTTATGTAAATATGTATGTTGTCGTGAATATATAGGAGCAGTTTTTTAATGTTTCTCGTATAATGTTAATGTGTAGCGACAAATCGTCACGGGCGTGGTTGTAACGTGGGGTGGGTTTACTCAGAGTGGGTGTGACAAGGTCGTATCGCGTAACCGCACGCAACAAATCAAATGTTGTGGTCGTAATTTATTCTATTTTGTTTGTTCTTTTTCCTTTATATTAGAGCAGTCAATGATTTAATGTAACCACTAATTGCAGTGTTTTAAATAAACTGTAACGTCTTATAATAATGTCTTTTATGTTTCGGTACAATTACTGTCGAGACGTAAGTGATAATAGCGTTATACATATGAATTGTGAGCTCTATGTAATATGTTCTATATAATATAAACAAGAGGAAATACTCAAGGTTCAGTTATTACCTTTTATCTTTGCTTTAGTTCCTATTTTGAAGACGGCTCGTTATTGTAACACAATCATGATATTATTAATAATCATAACAGTCATTTTCAATGACAGTCAGTCGTGTGTACGATATTTTAAAATTCTTTCGAGAGAGTTTTCCATTTGAATTAGTATTTGTAAATTAAAATAATTTTAAAGCTTAGATGATATAAAAGCTATGTTTGTTACAGCCAGAGTACGAGAGCTTAACTGATGTTGCAAATTATTTTTTTAGATTATTCCTTGAAGTACGAGACTGGTCCTCATGGAGAGGAAAATTTAAATAATCGTAAGGTCAACACTGTTCTATTAGGTTCAAGTGTTAGTGGAGGGATTCCGGGGATGCAAAAAAATACTTAAATAATCTCCTGGTAGGCAGTTTGAAGCTCCGGCAAGCTAGTTTCTAGTACATTTTCACAACTCTTCCCCCAAGTTACTTACCTGGTTATTAGGCTCAACGTAATATCATAAGAAAATAAAAGATGATATCTAATGTTAATAGTAGTCTCTCATAAATCAAAAGTACACTTAAGTACAAAGCAAATATTGACTTGTCTGAATAATTTAGTTATAATCGAACTAAATTATCGCTTCTTTAGTTCCAATTATGCTTGTAAGCTGTAAGTGTAGGGAATACTTAATAATACTTAATTTGCGTGTCAGCCGATTCAATCTTTAATCGAGGGGTAATGAGGATTTAATTTTAGTTTTGGCTGACGTATATAACTCAAATGAAACGACGCTTATAACGTGTCTGAACAGACTAACTTTATTATAAAAAGTATAGACAATCATAGACAATATTCCCAACATTAAACAGTATCTGTATAAAAGTACTAGATGTCGCTACTTATTATTTATCACAATAATAACGTATGAAGTTAGAAGTGAAAATAGGCTCATCTGATGGTGAGTGTTGCTATTTTTCGTTGTTCCGATTTTTATAAAATTCATTATGTAAGAAGCTGATTCACTGTATTAACCTATATTAACTGAATTCTTAATGAACGCGAGTAAAAGATTCAAACGATTACTATACAATAGATTCTTCTTATTTGACAAATATTTTATTTTTCAATTGTTATATATGTCTTACGTAAATTAAACCTGGGACTAGAAAATAATGTGAACGCATTTACTGCAATTGGATACTTTGTTAAGAAATTACAATGAAAAGTGAAACCTTGTATTATGTAGCTCACGGTGTTGACCGCCGTATTACTTGCATACTATATAGAATGTGCACGTACTGTTGGCTGAAATGAAATCATCGTCACATTTAGACCAATTAAATTCGTTGGCAATAAGAAATAACCGCTTTTAAAGTGTATGTATTTTGAAATGTTGAGGTCATAAATTAGTTAAAATCGTTTGATTATATGCTCTTGTATGGAATGTATGAATTTCAAAAATCACTTGAATCTTTCCTGTGTATCAATCATTCAAATATAATTTTCTTTAATGTATATAAAATATAAGATACTTTAAGCTGCTTAAGATACTGCAGCGCCTTATAAGGGTTTTGCTTAAGACTGTAGAAGTAATGCACGTTCTCGTTCGATCTACATTTACGATGAGCTTAGAGAGTCAGTTTTAAGTTCGTCTAAATGGATAAACATGTTTTGACATGATTTCCTCTTAAGTAGACGGTAATTGAAGTTGAAGATTCACTCAACGCTATATAAGAACTAAGCTATATGGTCATATATAATTAACATAGTCAATGTTAATCGGTGAAATTTGTTTCACAATAATTTGTCCTTACTCGTATGTAGGTTGACATCGCCCCGCATACAATTAATTGTTTTCTTAACAGTGAGTCATGCATCGATACAACATTAACGTTTCATTGTTTTAGTTTTAGGTTTAATTTGGTTTAATGAAACCAAAATGTGTTGATGTGAATAAAGATTTACATTATAGGCATATTCTATAAAATACAAAGGACTAAACTAAACATTAACTACAACAAAAATATCTCTTACCTGTTAATAAAGAAACGACATTTAATATTCATTCTTACATTAATCAATTCCCTATTTACATATTTTATAATTTTAATTAAAATGCATTTTTACAACAATAGCAGTTATTTACATGTGACGTCTGTACAAATAATATATTGTCAAATTTGAATTCAAATAAAATAAAACCATATTCTCAAATGAACCATATATAAACCATACCTAGCAAAGAGTATACCAATTAAAGAAAAACCTTTTTCTTTACATATTATAAATCGATCGTGTTTACTCCGAAAGACCGCAGTCAAAAAACCAATAATACTTATGCTATTTTTATATATCAATGTAGTTTTATTAATTTGCAACAGTCGCGTTAATCAACGACATACAGTATTGAAATTTTTGCTACCATACATTTTCGTTTGTGGGTTAAAAAAGTAACAAAGAAACTTTATCAACACTTTTGTTCAACTTTTAATTTGTTGTGCTCACAGGCTTAATGTATTTTTCAGGAGGGACCCCACTCTACCCTACCAGACGACGAGTTCTACGATGCGGTTGAGACAGGCTTCGACAAAATGGAGGAAGAGAGGTGTGCCCGCGTGTCTTCTCCCACAGAGGTCACAAGGGACGAGGTGGAACTGCCACCGCCGGCCATCGACAACAGATTGACAGTTCATCCTTTATGGGCAGAGGTGAGTCATTTACAGTTGGGTCTTGCTTCAGGTTATATTTCAAAGTTAGTTGTTATATGATATAAAAGTATTCGTATAAGATCTTACATCGATGTCAATTTCAATTTTGTTATTATATTAATATTAGGCACATATGTACATAAACTATACGACATTTAACGTAAATGTGTATGTATGTATCCCATAACACGTGTCTGTATAAAAAAAGTGTATAATTGTAGTAAAACTTCTATATTATTTCGTAGTATTAATAATACATATTTTATACAAATAGATGTTTCATAGACTAGTTTCGTTGATATGTTGTAATTTTGAAATCAGGGGTTGCCAGATATGTTCAAGTTCTAAATTACTAGCAACAAAGTAGGTTCTATAACAAGTTTTGCATATGGAGTGGCATCTGTGGCTTCAATTAGGATGACGTTACGTTGCGCGCAACTATAACGCGACTACATAAACTATACAACTTCTAAACAGTCGTAGTTTGGGGTCTTGGTGTTGCAAGAAGAAACACAATTTTTTATTTAACAAATTTACTAGAACAGTTCACCGAACTGAATCTGTTGACTTATTTAAATTATTCACCCTATAATTATGTTAACATGATGTGGGCAAATCGCGTTCGACGTTTCAATGGGCACATAAAATTTTCATAAAGGTTGTCATATTGGCATTCACCCGGCTCGATTTTATCTCCCTTTATTTGAAACGTTATTAAACATGTATAAACTATAAGAAAAATAAAATTTACAAATTGTGCTCGGATTTGGTTCTTAAATTACGAAACATATTTTTTCTTTATCACCATTAAATCTATTTCTCGAACACCAAAAACCACTACGCGGCTTAAGCATGCACCTGCATCTTTGTTTGTATGATTGGCTTTATTACCAAAACAATACGTCATCTGGAAATTAGCTCTCGTTGTAATTTGTAAGGTTAATTTAACGAGCGTTTCCGTGTGGAATTCGTATTTAATTTGCACTAATTTGATTATGATAACCTTTCTCAAGTACTTGTAAGGTATCTTACAATTAAAACAATTATGACTGCTGTGTACGTGTGTACGTTTGATGCGTTCGTAAACATTCGGAGTGCGTAATTTTGTACGTAAAATCAAAGTGTGTCCTCCATAAAATTCTATGATTTTGAATTAAGTATTTTTTTCGATATCTGCGTTGTTTAACAGAAATAAATGTTGTTACTTGGAGTCTTCACGATGTTAAAGATTTTAAGAATTTTTACTTAATTAATGATGAAAAATTACCTAAGAATAGATATTAATTTACAATGGCGTCAATTCTGATGTACGTAAGTTTGCTAGAATTGTCGGATTGCGAAAATCGAATACTTCGTCTAAATTCGGTTATTTTAAAAGGCCTAACCATTTTATTATTTGTTTAATCGTGTATATTTTATGAATATTTCACGAGGCCAATAAATTTAGATTGCTTTGTGTTAATCAGAACCAGAACACAGTTTTGTTTGTTTACATTAATAAACATATTATGATACAATTAAATTATACGTAATCATATCAAAATGTGCTAAATTATTATGTACATAATTTTCATTTATGAGGGTAGATTGATATTTTTTCGCAATACCGAACCCTCCATGCTTTGGTTTAATTTAGTCGACGAAAAATGTATTAGGCGAAGTTGATATTAATGTAATGGGTTAGATTGACAGGATATCAACAGAACAGATTCAGGCAGCGTTTGAAGGCGTCGGTGGAGAGATTGGTTGGCAACTCTTCGCTGAAGAGGGTGACATGAGGATGTACAGAAGGTAAGGCAGGGTGTCAGAAACTCCTTTGAAAGGATCTTATTAATGGTCATAACATGTCCTTATATTTAAGATTAAAAATTAGCAAGACAAGCTATAAATGGTTAATCTAGGGGCGTCATGATTGTAGGTATACCGGCAAACGTTGTTTTGCCATACATATGATTTCAATTAATAAATAAAAATAGTGGTGTAAAAATGTAGGGTTGTATGCTGTATCATAGATAGATGAATTTTTGTCCAAAACAAAAAAAATAGTGGTGTATTACCCTTAACATTTAGGGGGGATGAAAAATAGAAGTCCGATTCTCAGACCTACCCATTATGCACACAAAAGTTCATGAGAATCGGGAAAGCCGTTTCTGAGGAGTTTAACCACGAACACCGCGACATGAGAATTTTATATATTAGATATATTGTATTAGGTCTTGAGTTACGATTGTATTTTCAGGGAAATGGAAGTGGATGGCATGGTGATGGATCCGCTGAAAGCGATACACAAAGTCCGTGGAGTGTCAGCGAGGGAGATGTGTCATTACTTCTTCAACCCGAGATACCGATACGAGTGGGAGAGTGAGTTTCTTTACTCTTCTTCTTATGGTGCCATCTCCTTTTGGAGCTTGGCGATCATAGCCAATCTGACTTTTGATACCGCGTTTTTGAACAATGATTTCGTGCTTTGACCAAATTTTCTTTACCAATTCTTTATAAGGTGTTTTATTTATGGCCTTTTTGCGGATACAACTTGGGTGCCTTCGACAGACAGTAGCCTCCTTTCAATGCAGCCTGTCTCGTAAAATAAAGTAAATATTATTGAAGCTCTTTATGAACGCCACGCTTAATACCAGATTTTTGTAATTGGGTTTTACTGCTGTATCGAAATGAATATTAACGGCATGCGACCGCAGCTACCCTGGAAACGATGAACATCGTGGAAGCCGTGTCGTCGGACACGCTGGTGTTCCACCAGACCTTCAAGCGCATCTGGCCAGCCTCGCAGAGGGACGCGCTGTTCTGGTCGCACGTGAGGGCGGCGCCTCGCAACACCTACGCCGTCACCAACCACTCCACCCTGCACCCCGACTACCCGGTTTGCTTCCCTGCTACTACATTTTTGCCTCATCACTACCCTGAGCGCCATCACGCGTCTTTTATAGTGAAGGGACTAATCTAGTCATTTTATAAAATTTTAATTTTTTCTAGTTTTTGCTATGGATTTATAAAAAGATATTTACGATTACATTGCTGAAAAATGTAATCATTGATTTCGTGTTAAAATAAACGAAATGCCAAGTATTTCAAGGCAGGCATCGATGCCTCAAAAATATCTTTTGTCCACGTCAAATTTTTTCTTTGAAAAACCACATTATGATTTTCATTATAGTTTAATTTTTGCAAAATCGTAGCGTTGCTACAACTTTACAATGCATATATGTAGTACCGAGGTGAATGAGCTGGAAAGTGCAGGCCAACGCGGGCGCCTGCATCCGGCTGCTGGTGACGGTGTGCCTGGCCTGCCGCTCCTCGTTCCCGGCCGACGAGGCCCCCGCGCGCCACAACATCACCACCAGCATCGCCTACTGCAGCACGGGTGAGTTCTCTGACTAACTAACTAACGCTCACTAATTGCAGCTTAATTCGTATGTCATTAAATTTATCAGTCAGCAAGTGTCGAGTGTCAAATAAATATGTTTTTTGTTTAACGCGGCCATATTGCAATAGAACGTGTTGGAGGTCATTGACCGCTGATTGTGTGGTTAATTAAAATGCTATGAATTCAGCAAATTGCTTTCCATTTGACCTAATCGGATATACGATTAAATTACGATTACGATTACCTAATGAGGCAATAATCGCTATTTTAGATTCTAAACCGTTTTAATTTTTTATTATAGCTTCATTAATGTTTTATTGTTTTATTTTTGGACTACCTTCTTTTTTACACTTTACTAAATGTGTAAGAAATCGTCACAGAGAGATAGATAGATAATAATAAAAAAAGACACCCGCCTTAATTTTACACATATTATATTTGTAAAATAAATAAAATCGAAGAAGTATCTATTTTGATTTAGAAATCAATTAATTATTGCCAGATAAGGGTTACAAGATGGGGTTTATAAAGGGGTTTTTGTGATTAACATTTCCGTCGTACATTACGTATGTGTAACTCTACCGTTTCGGCCAGAATGGCGAACAGATGGTAGATTGTTTTACCTACTTGATATTTTGAATGTATAATGTATAAGATATATAAAAAAGTTTCACTAAAATGTTGAAAATTTTGCGTGTATAAGATGATCTACCAGTATCTAAAGTACCAGTAGCAAATTTGTATCATATAACAGTGGCTACGAAGCGAGACGATCGTTAGTGTGTTCTTATAAAAACTCATTAAAAAAAGACACTTTGTTAACGGATTAAGTTATTCTTACAAAATTTTAGTATATTACATTATTTTAATTTTTTCCGACGTTTCACGTACTTTACAGCGTGCGTGGTCACGGTAGACTGAAGACAAAAGGTGTTAATTTAATAATAGTCACAGCTGCAGAGAAATACATAAATCCGTTAACAAAGTGTTTTTCTTTAACTGCAGTACTAATTTCTGATTCAGTACTATCATCATCTTATATGAATTCTTTTTGGTTGAATGAAACTTCTCGCATCCGTCGTCTACATTTGTATATAAATATGTTTGGCCAGTGAACCCTGGCGGCTGGGCGCCCGCGGGAGCCCTGCGAGCGATCTACAAACGCGAATACCCCAAGTTCCTCAAACGCTTCACCAACTACGTGGTCGAGCAGTGCCGGGATAAGCCGTTGGCTATTTGAATCCTCTCATCTGTTGTCGCTTTCCATCCTTAAGAAGAGTCTTCTGACTAATTCAGATTTGATAACTCTTGGGTAACGAGAAATTTATTTCCATGCGTGATGGTTGGAATAACCTCCTGAATCCGATGGTTTATATATATGTTGAGTGGTTTAAGTGTATTTCTGGACAAGTTGTCCCTAATCCAATAGGTATCTCAAGTCGCTTTCGATCAGATATGTCAAACGTCATACAGGGTTTGACGCTTGTAAATATTTGTAGTTCGAGTGACGTTTTGGAGTACGGGCACTTTAAATGAACGAATTTTTGAAAAATTTCAATGTATTTGTGTAAAACGGTATATAAACTCGCGTATGTTTAAAATATTAATATTGTTTAACTGGATATTAAATATGTAGATAAGATTTTATGTATAATACTGTATATAGACGTATAGAATTATGTAAAAATGAAATGTAATATATGTCGGATATATAAATGTCTGTACAGATATAGTTTTCATTTCATATTTTAAATATCACGTTCGCACTATAAATATATATAATGTTTTTAATACAATGGCCATGATCCATTGGGAAATGTCATGTGATATTTGCAAATACTCCAAACTTTAAATGTCCGCATATCGATAATCCCACTTAGTCAAAAAAAAATAAATCTATAGTTTCGTCTCTTTCTACCAAGTGGTTTGGAAAGAGAGATAAGATTTCGTTTTTATGAGAAAGAGGTTGTCAAATATTGGCGCGTTATTGATGAATGAGAGTCATGTTTAATTTTCGAATTGATCCGAGAGTGACACGGACAATGGACAAGTGACGTTGACAATTGACTAGAATAGAGATTTTATTGCGTCGGTAGGATCGGCAAAATTTAATTGTCTTAATTGTGAAAAATGTTTTGAGCTTGAGTTTAAGAAATTCTATTGTAATTTGTCAAAGCTCAAAGTGAACGCAGAAAACTGTTTAAACCAATATACGATGGATTCTCATATATTTTCGCCAAGTAATTATTAGGTAACCGAATTATTGTTTAAACATAGGTTGTTAAACATAGGTTTTTAGTTTTCCCTCAAGCTTAAATTGCAACGGCCTTCTCGTTAACAGGAGAAAACACTTTATTTCATCGAATTTTATTTTCACATGCTCAATTTTATTAAGAGACGGTTACTGTAATTTGATGGTCGAATTTTAACTTCGTAAAACAGCTGGTGCTGTCTCATAGAAGCTGTCAGTCACAAGCCGTCGAGACTGGACGTATTAATACTACATGTTTTAAATACGAAATCCACAAATACGACGCGTACGACGCGTTTAGATTTTACTTGCAATGTTTATACATTGATTCTTTAATTAATTACAAGATCTATAGTATTTTTGTCTTAATTATTAAGAGGCATTCAATACCTCGTATAACCAGTGAGCGATTTATAGTTTGAGATCAAATTGAACGTTAGTAATTAAAAGTTAACCAATGAATTCACTAGTTAATAAAACGACTTTCTCAGATTACAGTTATCGCTTTAACAGTTGATCCTGTAGTAAAGTTAAAATTATACGAATCGTGTTTGTACGACATGAAGTGTTACTACATTTGAACTTTCGTTTTCACCGATTTCATTCCAAATTATAAGCAAATTCAGTACGATATAAAGCTTTAAGTTTTAATAAAATCAGTGGTAATTGAACTTAGGACCATCCAACTCATAATTAGGACCGTTCTTCAGAAAATTCAAATCTAGATTCAGGAGCGGTTAGATAATTTTTATGATGTTTGATAATGAGATGTGACTCTTTAAATAAGAAGCATTTAATGATTTTTATAGCGTACTGATTTTGAGTCTTGGTGAAACGGATAGATTTGATGCCATAACGGAATTATAGTGAGTACAAAGGGACCGTTTTCTTATTACAGTTTGCGTATTTTGGATTCGACGTTGTTAAGTTAGATTATTAATATTCTATGGATGCGATTTGCGAGTTGTACTGAGAGCGATTGGATTTTTTTAATCAAGGTTGACTAATCTCTATACAATAATTAAAGAACGTTTAAAAATGCTTCGACAATCAACGGATGGTTTTTTTTGTCAAATTAAGCTTTCTCTATCGAAGCTTGTATCATAACAAAATTATTTGATCGGAAATCTGCCAATCGTCTCTATACAACTCCAATACTTTCTAAGACGTGACAGGTGTTTTGATTACGTCAAAGAATGGAGGTTGTATACATTGAAATCAGGATTAAATTGCATTTAGCCTGTTTCCTGGAATGGACGTGTCACAAAATTGATCTCTCTAAATACCTATTTATATTTCGATGACGTTGGTACGAGTATGAGGCCTCAAGGTAAAGGCTAGCTTAAAATTATGTAGAGATCTGTTTTGCGATAGGTATGAAAATGTTTTTTTTTAAATAATTGTTTATAATAAAATGTTTTATCATTTTTAGATTGTTTTATTTTATCACATTAACGAGAAATTAAGAATTTGAACACACAAATTTCTATCTCTTATCGTACAAGATCACAATGCATCATTTAATATCAACTAAGCAGTTGTTAAAATAGAAAAGAAATATTAAAAACTCGGTTGAATGTCTGATTTTAATATCAAAAACTTTAGTGAATGATACTGTAAATCTGACTGTACTTATGAGTATTATTATTATTAAAATACCTTAAAATATTAATAATATTAGTATACCCTTTTTATAAGCAAGCAGCGCTCTCTATACTTATCAAACTTCAAATAGTTGGAGAACGAAGTTGCAGCTTGCTTAAAATAATCCTTTAGCAATTATTAATTTTTTTACTTGATAAATAATAGTTAGTACTTGAATAGTACCTATGTGTATTTTACTATTTGTTTTGCTCATATATTGGATATATAGATCCAGATTTTTCATCGTTGTATTGCTAATGTAAAAATAAAACACGAAAAATGGTTTAAATTTATTTACAACACATAACAATGTCATTCATAATGGAATAAACATTTATCAGTTTTAGCCTTAGGATTTGTTAAACAGAGATAAAAATTTATCAAACCAGTTTATTTTTAACAAATGCTCTGATTGGGTGCGTTAATAGTGTACAGTCGTTTTTTAAAGCGTCGCAGAACGCGTCTTGAGATGTTTTTTTTAACTGGTTTCTGAAAATATTCATGTATGAACTTGCTCGTACAGTACACGCGAACGCACCCTTACATACATACGTAATTGAAAGGTTTAATGAAGTCCCGAAGATTTATCAATCTATCTATATAAATTTGCGATATAAGCGCTTTATTCGACAAAATGTGATATAGTATTAGAATCAGCACTTTATTATACCAGTCGATTATTGTGTTCTGTGGAAATTGATCATAATAGCTTCGTTTTTGTGTAATCACTTAACGAAACACAAAATACGTGAAACCGGGACTTCAGTGGTAAAAATCAGCATAGCCATTCAAAAATACGATATTTGAATTTAGAAAAAATTAACAAATTTATTAGTACAAATAGTTCTATAAATATTTGTTTCACAATGGGACCAGCCCTTTCGACTACACCATAATTACGGTACATATTGTGCAGCACCCCAAGTAGACTTGGAATTAGGAGAATAACGAAAATTATGTTAATTTGGATTGGCAACACTCATCGACGTATTCAGTTATAAGCGTCTACCACAACATACAAATTTAAATGTGTTGCCAGCGCCGTAAAATATTGCAACATTTCACCGATGAAAACTAATTAATTTGGGCAACTCTCGGAATTACGATTTTAATAATACAACCAAAAATGCCCGTTTAAGAGTTATAAGTCCAAAGAACAGGTATGTCTCAATTTGAGCTACTTAGCAAATAACATTTACCTCTAGTGTGCTTTGTTAGTAGACGAAAAGTTTAAATATATATCAATACTTAACACACAGTCATATTATGAGATTGAACACCATATTCTACATTATCATTTGCAAGACTTGTTTACATTAATCAAAGGCAAAATGTTAATACAACACCTATTAAACAACATTAGACCGTTTAGATGACATTGAGCACGAGAAAGCGTCATATTTAATCATTATTTAATACGTTAAAGCTATCGTAAAATTACCAGCGTCATATAGACGAATACAATCTACAATATTTAGTATATAAACAAGTTAGCCTTAATCGAAAATAAATGAAAAAGGTCCAAGCGACGATAAATCTTTATAAATTATGTTAACATTCAATATATTACTACGTAAGTATAAAATGTATATAAGGAATGAAAGAAAGCATCCTTTGCATTAGAAAAATGTTCGAAAAATTTGGAATTTTGATATGACCAGAGGTTGGTAAAAGGTAGTATAAAAGGTTATATAAAAATAGGAATATTCTCAAAGCTCAAGTATATGTGGACCGATTTTATGTGTGTATCTGCGTCTTGTCATGGTGTGCAGGGGTGAAGTGCAAGTCACAGAAATGTTGCCAACAATAAATATGGCACTGCTCTCACGGTTATATTACTACGCAACGATACCCGTCTAAATGGCAACGAATGTGAAATGGCAGAGGAAAATTAAAGATATCTAGACCGTTGTCGAGTTTACGCATTCCAGATACAAACATTAGAAGGCTTTACGCTTTGGAAGATTAACCTTCGAGCCTCGACACCGTTGTCATAGTATTACAAGTAAGACAACGACAACACATTTCTCCTCTTACGCTTGCCCTAATGATGAACAACATTGAAAAATAAAACCAATTCGTGGAGACGGGCCTACAGCTAAGTAGATAGTAACATTTGAACTAGACTAACATGGATATAAGTATATAAAATAAGCGTATTTTCGGACTTCGTAGGCTGTGTCCGCTTCAGACTTTTTACGTAAACATTCGCATTCAATGCAAACGCCGAAAAGTCAATCCCCTCGCGCGAGCGCTTTGGCATTCGCACATTTCATCGAGTTCATATTTTGGCCCCGATTTGAAAACTCAGTAGAGACAGGTAGATGCAATTTCAGGTTACCCTCATATTTGTAAAATCTGTCCTAATAAATGCTTTAAGTACTGGGCTGTTCGTCGAAGAATGTCGGATCCTTCAGTAGAAATGAAACGGTAATGTGGCTAGCCCTACTCTTCGGCGGTGGAAGGCGGGGCCTGTCGCTGCGCGCGCCTGACGTCGGCGATGGTGGTGACGCCGGCCTCGTCCAGCTCGCGCCAGCGCTGGTGGTTGCTGCGCGCGTGGCTCACCAGCTCCGGCATGTCGATGAAGGCTGCAAACAACACAAGTTAGCATCGCGTGTGGAATATTCGCTGCGGTCCACCTCGCAACACGCACCAGACCAGGCCTCCATCATGTCGATGATGATGTAGTCGATGAAGCCGATCTGCGAGCGCGGGATAGAGCACGTGGCTCGGTCGAACATCGGCATCACCACTGGGAGCTCCTTGGCCTTCTCTTCGTCCGTTTGCAGAAAGTACTCCTCTGCTATCCTGAAATGGGTATTTGAGAAGGAAATTTATTACCGCGAAGGCATAACCGGTAGGTGATAAATGTGTTCGCTTGTTCATCATATAAAAAACTGTTCAGATTTTCAATTGCAATTTTTAGATTATAACTAATATTTTTTGTTTTATTTGATTTGAAGTCTTTTTAATATTCTCAATAAGTCTTTTATGATATGTATGTAACTATTGGATTAGTTTATAACTTTAAATTGTTTATAACCTGTTGCTATAAATAACCATTACCCCCTCCTGGCCCATTCAAAAGCAAACTTCTGTGGTCGAGAGGCGTTCGACACATCCGCGCATTTGATCATCATCCTCTTCACCAGGATCACGTTCTCCTGTGACGTCAAAGCCGTTGTGTCCAATGATAGCGGCTCCTGAAATGTGAAATGATATCTTAAATGTTAAAGCCCCGACTGCAGATGTGAATGGCAAATACTTACATCAGTGTGCATTCCATCCTCTTTGCTGCCAGTGCCCTTCGCGTAGAAGACGTTCACGAACTTGGCCAAGTGTTCAAAGTGCTTGGTCATCTCCGTGGCCAGAATCATGTCGATCACGTTGTGCCGCACCGACTTGAACGTGTCGCGGTCGAGATTCTTGAATATGTTCACGCGATCGTCATCTGGAAATTATCAGATTAAATTATCTTCTTTACAGGTCCAGAGTCGAGTTAGAGAAGTTTTGAATACAAGTTTCATAATTTACTAAAGAACTTACTAAGCGTAAGTTTGAAGGTAAGTGCTGCATGATGCGACTCTAGGACGCTGACGTCATTGTAGAGTATGGCGAGCGAATGGCGAGAGTTGCAGAGAAAGGCAGACGAGGTCCCCGGATGGTCGATGTCGTGGGCTGCTGCAGAGATCAGGGCGGCTGCGGCTTCCAGAGGCTCCAGGAGGTTTTTCAGCCGGTCCTTCTCCATGAAGTAGGCTACGGCCTGAAGTTTTGCCAGGTCAAATATAAGAATCCCGAAATACATTTTTGCAACGAGAATAATCTAAATGTGGGTCACCTGCAAGACATCTGCGGCGTGTGTCGAGTTGTGGTATGTGTTGACCGCGTGGTAGTTGGTCTCAATGATGGTCAGCCAATGAAGCAGAGTCCTCTCATCGCACTCGAGGGCTGAGCAGACGTCGAATCTTCCCCCCATCAAGGTCAGACCAAGATGCGTCAATGGCCTCCCACGTGTCAAATCTTCTAAACGGAATATCTCAAAGTCCCAACTTAAAGCTGTATCTAGGATTTCTCTGAGTTGTCCTGACGTCTGTAACGATTGCTTTAAGAATTATTAGATCAATTGGTTTCTGATGTTTTCTCATATGGACATATGGCGAAACAAGTGATGAATTTAAATTTTCTTTGTTCTTCGATAGGTTTAAAATAAATGCATTGAAATTTAAAGAAAAACACTTTATTAACGGATGATGTTATGTATTTTTACAAAATTTAAGTATATTACACGTGGTCACGTGGTCTACCGGTGACCACGCATGCTGTGAAGCACGCGAAAAATCGGGAAAATTTTAAAAATAATGTACTAAAACTTAAATCTTGTAAAATACATAACTGTATCCGTTAACATACGTGTTTTTCTTTAGATGTAGAACTCTAAACCAAAGTAGGTAGGTCGATAATTTATTAACCATCGATTATGAATTCAAATTGACAATTAGCAGCTAAGCTATATCTAGGTGCTCCAAATATATTTTGTTTCCTTTTTATATGAAGGTAAAGAAGGAGAAAAAAATATTTACCTTATGCTTCAAGTTGCCTCTGTTTGTCTGCGACCGAACTACTGTTGAGTCATTGCTGCTTCTTCGAGATGACAACACATTTGATGTACCCTGGAAAATTATATTATTAATAATAATAAATATAATAAGATGACGCAAGCTAATATAACAATATGAGATTTACGAAAATTGTTATGTTTGATGGATCTTTTCTCTTATCTAATAAAGTTTTGTTAGACATAAAATAATCCGAACAAGAATAAATAAAATGACGGAAGATTTTGATTTCTATTCTGCTATAGACGTTAGAGATTGTTTCGTTTCTTTATTATATTTTAAGTATATTTAGAAAAATACACAGAATTAAGCTTACAATGTAATTAGAAATTGGTCTAAACACGACGTTGACCAATCGTAAACTGATCCGATCACATGTTAAATAGGGGTCGCTAATGTATGTATTTGATTGTATTTGTATTTGTATTTGAGTGTATTCATTTCAAATACAGATTGTTTATGAAAATATGGAAACGAAGCAATCTCCTTGACAAGAAGGATAAGGAAAGTATCGGCGACGTTCACGAGTTCTCTATGAAGAAGTCTAAAGACAGTCACAGAAGATGCTGTGATAATTTGAATCCTCCTACCATATAAATAAGGTTTGCGTTCACTTGCTCCCGCTATCCAGCCCCACCGGAACAAATAAAATATGTTAGTATATTGCAGTTTCAATAAAAAGCTTACAAATTGTTGCCAGATTATATATGATTAAGCTAAACCACAGAGTTTTATATGTCCACATATACTAAGTATAATTTAGTAGCGATTCTTTTTACCCCTTGAGTATGCGATGAAGTATTTTATTTCCTCGTAAATAAAAAAATTGAGCGCTTAAATTCATTTTACAATACGCTGTTACACAACCATTAATAAAAAACGTGATTGTTTTTGTATTGTATAAACTTACCGAAAGCAAAGCTCCAATGAGGTCCGTGGCGATGGGGTCTTCAGCCCGTAGCTTGGGGTCTTCTCTCATCTGTGGCGAGTAAAGCTCTGAGGTCCGCAACATGTCAACTGCGCGCTCAATGCACGCAACCGTCGAAGGCGGAGCGCCCTCTGTCGCCGTAGATAGGAGGGATATCACCTGACATTTATTCAACAAGAGTATTATTTGTCTAGCAACAATTTATACAATTTCGTGTTTAAGCTATACCTTGGTTTGGGCAAGTGAGATATATTGTCATTAGTCATGGACGCGGCCTAAGCCACATGTGATTCACACAAAAGCTCGATAGAAACTGAAAATATTGGAGATGCAAAATCAGGCCTTTATTATGTACCTTTGTTATTGGCGCTTCTAAAGGCAGTCCTTGAAGTTTAGCCAGTGATGTACGTCTTAAGCCATCAGAGGCGACAGACCGTACATCGAGAGACCCTCGTCGGATGGAGTGGAGGGAACCACGCCCTCGCTCGCCTTCCGATACGTTACTGGGTTCGCACACGAATACAATGTGGGATGTACTTCTGGAATACCAGAGATTTTTCGTTTTTAATCTAAGAATCTGCATTTTCTGTAAATCATGTAATGACGTCGAATAAAGTTTTAAAAGTTTTGAAAGTGTATATTTATTCGGAAACTTGAGAGACGCGTACGAGTATGTAGTGATCCATAAGTCTCCCTTAACAAGAACTCTTCGCTTATTGAATACTGTCTCCTAAACGATAGTTATTTTTATATATTCACAGAGCAATTTCGTAAAAGTAACTTTAAATGTTATATTATATAGATTAAGTATTATAAAATATTTGATTGCTTTTTTTTCTGTACTATGTGTTTTTGTTTGTTTATTACTTTCATTGTACCTACTAATTGTTACTACTATAATGAAATTATAAAGAAATAAAATATATAAAGGATTGCCTATTACTATAATTAATAGAAACAGGCATTATTTTGCGGAAGACCAGAAAAAAATAAAATAAACCAAATTAGGTACTAGCGGTACTGTCGACTAAACGACCGCTGTTCGTAGAGGTAACATCCTGTGGATGCTCGTGGCGAAACGTGCGTTAGGGTTTTTTCGATTAATATCTTGGTAAAATGTACAAGGTCCAGAATAAAATTCACAAAATACACCAAACGAACCGACCGTGTGAGTGATACAGCAGCTCCCTTGCAGGCCAATAGTATGGGGTCCGGGGAGGCTCTCCGCCTGAGCATAACAGGTGCGTCCCAATCCCTGGCCCCACTAGTAGCCAGCCGGAGGCCTTCGCCACCGATGGTTTCCGCGAAAGATCGCGGGCCTTCATCTGGCCTCCAACCGACGACCCGACACCAGGACTTGTTTGTCAACTACGAAAAACAATCAAGAAAAGATCATTTCTAGGTAAAAAATATCAAGATTGTATTGGACAAGTGTTTTGACTTAGTATTTAGTTATTGACTAGCAGTTGCAATATTTTTTCGTCTTTTATAATTTGTAAATCTTGCGCTCAGGCATCAAGTATATTATTCAAAGCACTCACCAGCACTCTCTGCTGGTCATCGGTGACAGCAACGAGGTCCCTGCAGCGATCTGCAGCGGCGGCGAGGGCAGTAACGGCGGCGACCTGCGCCCGCGCACTTGCCGCCGCTGACCGCGCTTGAAGCACTTCAGCGCACCACGCGGTTGACCCTAATGTTTCGACCATTACCTGTAATAAAAATAACTTATACTTATTGCTTACTAGAGAATTAAACTGAAAATAATTCACAATCAAACAAAGTAGGACATTTCTGAAAACTCACATTTATTTGATGAACATCGAAAGAAAAAATAACACTTTTGAGAGCTCTATATTGCGATGTGAACGGGATGAATTCAGGTTAACACGGAAGAGTTTATGCGAAACGCTGTTTATATATCAATATTAAGTGAAATGTTTATGGAAATTGACAAGGGACGCCTCATGGTACATCTTTGATGGTAACTCGATTTGAGTGGAGTAAAGGAACCTTCAAATAAACTTTAAAATTTACTTAGAGAGCTTTTCATGCAAATTGTATTAACAGCGCACACCTTTACTAATTGGCTCGAACTAATAACATCACAAGAATGTTTAGCATCCTTTTTTCATGAATTCTAACACAGTATAAAAACTTACATCATTCCAGATTTCAAACGAAATCTCTATGTTCCATTCACTAATTAGTTTTGTTTAAATGAGCTAAGATATATTCGAAAGATACTTTACTAATTCCCTTTTGTACATTTTATCGAAAAAGGCTTTAGTTACTTAAGGCTGTATAGAACAATAGCCATTATCTTGAACAAGAAACTTGAAATAATAGAGAGTAATAACAGAAGCTAATCATATAACAAGGAACAATACACGTCAGCCTTGTCATTTTATTCTGGTCCAATGCTGTTTTGATTTTTCCTATCTTTTGTACTCGAGAAAAAGCTTATTAGATTTGTATCATATTACGCAGCTACGTAGGTTTTTATTTACAGTGAGATGATTATAACTTCGCACAAATTATTCATTTAAATTCTAGATACACCTTTTCTGTACGAACGCTTACAAACGTGTATGTAAATGTCAAAAGAAAAAAATCTTATACTTGGAAATTTAAGCGTTATTTTGTACTGTACTAGTCGAGCAGCGGCCGGCAATAGTTGTATGAAAATCCATATCTGTCGTGTTTGGCGGCCAAATATGTTTTCTATGTGTGTCGCTTATAATAACGGGATTTGAATTATTGGAGATATAACATAAATTGATATGAATCAAAATATGCTTGTAAAAGTAATTTTTCCAATCATATGTTATTCATGTTATGATTTTGACAGCTACTAATCTTGTGCAAAATATGCCTCAAGAATTTTCAAGTAAAATAAAGTAAGTAGAAGCAATTTGCAAATACTGGGCAGAAACATTACGTAGCTCCGACGTAGACTTCGTAGCCACCCGCGTAGCATTTCCGCTTTAACGACTTCTCGGTTCGACCGACTTTGTAGCGTAGCCGTTAATTACTGTTATTTATTTGAAGCCAAAATTTAATTATTATATTTCTATCACGTAAGTAAACTCTGGATTGTGACTTTTACCTGTAACTACTAATGAGAACGAGTCACTATAATACTTCTTATTTAATAAGTAATATAGAAAAAGTTACTTACTCGGTTGAAGCCTGCTTCCAAATACGGAAGGACAGCAAAATCGTCCTTTAGATACGCACTGTAACAATAGAGAGATATATGAGTGATATTTAAGGGATATTTTATAAAGAAATAAAATTACGAAAAACGTCGGTTTATGTGATTGACATCAATATACGACGTATATGACGTAAATAAAAATACAATATTAGATTAATTACGGTAACATTCGATCAACTAAATGAAATTTTACACTTAATTTGAACGTTGATAAATTCAATTTATGGAAAATAGTACTCACCATGAATTGATGAAAATTGTATTGTTTGCTATGCTATTTTGAGTCCACATTTTCTCAAATTTAAATTAAAGGATAGTAATAAAATAATATTTTGCCCCATAATAAAGACATACATCGAACTGTTGATGAGAGAACATTTGTTAACAGAAATACGTAGAAAACATCTGTCATTGAAATGTTTGAATTAAGTCTTTAGTTAATTATTTAAACATTCAGTACACTTGATTTCATTATATATTTTTATGTTAACGTAGAAACAAGTGAATACATAAAACTGCATTGCAGGCTGCGAAAGTATTTGATAAATTTACAACCATCAGATCAACTTGTGTATATTCATCACAGCGTAAGGAGCGGAATATGGCAACAAAGTTGCGAAACAGCAGATCTGAAATTAACGCAGATGCAACCGCCACAAATCTTAACTCAAATCGATGTGTTACGATATGTACCGTTGCGTCATATTAACGAACTTTATTTAATAACTATTTTACTTTATTAGTCCGTTTCCATTACATGGCATTCTGTTTAAGGTTTTATATATGTAATGGGTTTAACGTCTGTGTAATAATGGTTATAGTTACGAGCTTAACACTCTCCAAATAGGACACACCCCATTTGGAGTTCATTAATGCAGTAACTCAATTCCAACTATAAAGGAAGGCTACCTTCTAGTCTACTTACGTTGCCTTGAAAATGTCTATATGTGTTTCATCGATATATTAAATAGATATTTTTGCTCATGCCCTTTCGTTGTATGCATTTAGCCTGCGGTTTTCCACATACTTTCTATTAAATTACTAAACCACAAATAAAATGGCCACTACACAAACCTACACTTAAAAACGTATGTTCAATTATTGCATCACTTAGTATGCATATTACAAAGATGCGAAAAATAAAAAAAAATGTTTTTAATAAAATTAATCACTAATGTAGTATGTTTATGTAACTATGTGTGTGTACTTATTTCCTCATGATTAAAACAAAATAAGCTGCTGAAAATAAGATCGCCAAGCCGCTAGTGTGACTAAGACTCTCGTATGTCTGTAAAGAGCAGAGCTGAGGAACACCGAATTATATAGTGAGCAACGAATTAGCTACCACCTTCCATGGTGATACGACCTAGAACAATAAAGAATCCAAATAGAAGAGAGTGTACTAAAAGAAAGAAGGTAAACATTTGATTGAATGATCTCCGGTTTGAGAATCTCTTGCCACCAGGATAACACTCACGTAAGCTAAATATATTTTGTTACTATAAAATTAATATTTGATTTTTGTAAACGTTAGAAGGCAGTGCTAGAATACATTTTCTGTCTATTGCTCTCACATTCTCAAGCAATACACAACCAATATACTCATATTAATGTTTTTGTAAATACTTTTCTATATGGTTAATATCACTCACTCACAACGCTGTTTGTATTGTACCTAATACGTAAAGATTTTCTTCGTTGAATAAGTAACAGATGGTATTTTCGCACAAATATTTTGTTAGGATATTTATAATAATAGGAGATCATAGTTACGTATGGCTTTGGTTGAAATGAAATCATTTTTCGTAATCATTATCATTGATTTACGAAAAAGTGATTATCCAAACCACCTTAGTTTCATTGCTCATATAACCTAATGGATTCAATTAGAGTTTAATAACAATGTGTGAAAAGTAATATTATAATTATAAACACTTGTAATATGAAATGTTTTTCAATTTCAAAGTAACGTATTATTGCAAATCGTAAGGTAAACCAACGAGAAAGCAATAATGTCGAACATATTTGTAAATAAGCAAAAATGTATTCACTAATAAAAGGGTTTCGTTCCGAAAACACTTATCAAAGGAGCTATGAATATTTTTGGGAGGATCTAACTTGTTCAAATATTTGCGGGTATTTGATATTAAACGACGCATCATTATACATTTAAATATATTTTTTTTATATTTACAAAAAAAAACTATGTGAGAATGTTTTTCAATGAAAGTCTTAATATATGAGTGGGTATAATATGTTAGTAAAAGATACATGCATAAAATACATTGACCTTATGACCACTAAAATATATTGACAAATAAAATAAATATTGTTTCCGATTTTGAAAAAAAAAATAAAATCTAAATAGAAATTTAGTTTTATATTATATATGAATTCATGAGAAATTTATTCATACATTCGCACCACAATTGTTTTAGGTCAAAGGACCATAGGTAGAAAAGGATACGAGCAAATAAGGACAGAAAAGGGTCCAATGAATGAACTGCTATCCCAAATTCGACCGAAATCCTGTTCTCGGGAGTAACAAAAGCAAAATTTCAAAACCTTTAAAATGAGCGCTTTGAAATATACTGTTAATTACAATAATATATTGTTGAAAGGTAATATTCTAATAATATTATTATCGTGTGCCAAAATTATCCACATGTATTAATATATATATATAAGGCTGCGCCATATATGATTTTGAATGATTTAAATTGTGAACAATGTACAACTTGACTTTCACCATTTAGGCAGGGTCAGAGCTCTGTCTACTGTATATATATAAATCCGTCGCTGTTTTACCAGAATATTTCTGAGTTCCTGGTGCGGTGAAGAAGTATGAGAGGTACCATCATATGTATCTTAATCCATAACCACCGGCAAAACTGGTACAATTCTATTAATCCAATTTATTAGCAATAATATTAGCAGCATTTCGCGAATTTTTGTCTGATTAAACCTTTATCAGTCATTTTTAAATATTTTAATTGGTTTTCTTTGAAGTTCAGAATAAACCTTTTATAATTAGATAAAAGAAAAGAACGTAATGATCTTAAGGCTACGTAAGTATAACTTTTAAAATCTTAGCCAAAGCTTTTATCGTCCGGTGAATCTAAAGCTCAATTTTACATATGACCAATTTAGATTCTATTGTGCGTTCTATCAGCCTTCCATTGTTCACTAGATAGAGCCTGAAATATCTAACCATCGTTGCAAGCGATTAGTAAGTTAACAATCGTTTCCTGAATGAACTAAACGCAAAGGCAATAACGTGTTTCTATTAAAACACTTGTGGTATCCATTTTCTTTTGTCGGATTTTTACCAAATACTCATAAACATGGTGCTTGTCATCAAATGTTTCTGCTTTCATATCACAGATATGTGAGGGAGTCTCATAGTTATTATTCGCGGACGAAACAAACATTTTCGGAATGAATAAGAAAATTTTTCATTCGATTTAATTTTGAAAACTTTTCCGGTGACTTTGGAGACGTGATCATATTATTTTCTACCTATATATAAAGAAATATTTTTTATGTAAATCGATTTCATGGCTTTCGAGTTTTGTTAACCTAACTCTTTATAATTAATAAAAACAGTTTAAATCCTACTTGAATACTTTTTTCTATAAAACATTCTATGTACTCGAATGAGGTTCTAAAGAAATTTAATTTATTATTGTACAATGAAATATGAATACATATTGTCTGACCTAAGATATTAACGAAATAAAAGAAAAACTCACCGAAGGAAAAGTCGATACATTTAACCACGCTTGACTGCACAAACAAGGGTCGAATCTAAGCGGTTGTCAGTTTAAAATGATAATCTCCCTGAAAAGATTCCCCGATTGTTAAATGTCACGAAAATAATCAAGGGACTGAGCGGGAATCTTCAGGTTTCCGAATCAACGGAGCGTACTCGGTGACGACGCGCTATTTATCGTCACTACTGTGCAAAAGCGAAAGCTTACTTGTACTTTTGTCTATTGTATTTGTAAGTTAACAAAGTTGCCATCTAGTTCGTTACTAAGATGTTTTAGTTTATAATCTGTGGTAAAATTTCTATCATCTATCTTTTGTATCTGAGTTCTACGGTGCAGACCACGTGCATCATGTTAGGGCATCAGCAATTTATTTTTTTAATTCCAAATAACTGTATTAAATATTGTCGTTGGTAAAGCAATCATCATCTGTAACCTTGATGACAGAAGGCGTTTCGATAGATAATATTTTTACATCTATATGTGAAATGTACAACACGGGACTCAGTAGTGTACCTTGGATCAATCAAAGAATGGTTTTAATATATAGCTGAGCAATTAATATAACTGTGAAATTAATTTTGAAATATAACATATTTAAAAAGGCCTGGAAGTGTTTAATCTACGTTCAATTTATTTTATACATTTATTCACTGAAACGAAATTATACGCTAAGTTACGTTCAAAACGCAAAGTTAACAATACGTAAAGTTATGTTCAACTATATCGTGCCGTGGTAATGTTTGAACTTTGTAATTTGGGGATTTTGAAAGTTTACGTGTCAATAAAGTATTCGTTGGGGCGGTCATGCTTCTACCTCGTAAGACTTAATAGTTTTTACTCTATGTACATTAACATTTCACGTTGTCTAATATCGATAATTTAAGCAAGTAAGAAAAACCTTTATTTTATGAAATTCAACATTTCTTTCAATATCCGTGGATAATTTTGGGACGAAAATGAGTGACCATGATAAAATACACAATACTATCTAATATGAAGACAGAAAGCATCTGCCACTTTGAAACTTGTAATAGTTATACATAGTTAAAACATGTTATTTGAAAATGAAAATTATTTCTGACTTGTTTCCACGAATTTTAATTGCGAATTATCTGCCGCTACGGCTGACAGGCGATATGCTACAGACAGTTTTAAGCGCTATTTTGTTATTTTTCATGTTGGCGTGAGCTACGGATTAATTTTCGACATACAGAAAGTATTCAGGAAGTGTAATTTTCGATCTATTAGTAATTACCCGATTTTGGAAGGATTTTGAATTAAATTTGTCCCACGGCCTAATGTTTACCAAAAAAACACCGTTTATGCTTTCAAAACTAAATTTAACAACCCAATAATACATATATTTGAAGCCCTTACTACAAATATACCGTCCGAGAATTACATATCAGCCAATACACTACAACACGGCATCAAAGTTTCCAACAAGTCATCTTGAACTCAGTTTAAACTATAACAAGGCAATATCGAAGTCTATATTTAATAAGGTTGATGTGATTTGATGAATGTTTTCAATACAAAAACAATAAAACCAAATTTATTTATCCGTCTGGTGTGAATAAAACAATTCAGTCCAAATTGAGGGACAAGTGACGGAATTTATTACAATTACGATGACTACAATAGTGACTAAATTAAAAATTAAAAATCTCTGCACACTGTAATAAAAATTATCTCTATAAAATTGTTTTTTATTGACATAACTATTACTCATTTAAATAAAAACACTTTATTAATGGACTTAAGTTATCTAGTTTTGCAAAATAAATTATTTCATTATTTTAATACTATTTCTACGTGGTCACGTACGCTGTAAAGTACGCGAAACGTCGGAAAAATACATAACTAAAATCCGTTAAGAAAATGTTTTTCTTTAAATTATCTGTATAATCTGAAACCATTTTACGTGTAGGATAATAATAATAATATTTAAAAAAAAAATGCATAGCTTAATCCGTTAATAAAGTGTTTTTTCCTTAAATAATAGCCTTTATTCGCTGACCTTTACAAAGTTAATAACTTAAATACTCGTACTACACTTATACTTATATAAAACATACATGCTATTTGCGTCAAGTAAAGATATTAATTAGCAACCTCTTTGTTGGTCAGGCTGTTTATTGACATAGGCCTCCCCCATTTTTTTCCATTTTTCTCCTATCTTGTAAGATAGTTTAGT
Organism: Pontia daplidice; assembly: GCA_963693355.1. NCBI lineage: Eukaryota > Metazoa > Arthropoda > Insecta > Lepidoptera > Pieridae > Pontia > Pontia daplidice. Next base: position 536,818 of record CAVNZL010000138.1, on the reverse strand, counting down.
TTTAATCTATAAGTATATGATGTTTCGTTATATCTTCTTTGCTTTTTCACGTTTGATTTGAAATTTCCTATGAAAATCTGGCACATGCAAAAACCTAGTACATGACGTGACATGTGTCAATTTTAGCCTGTGTTAGCTTCAAAGGAAAACTCTCTTTCGCTTGTTTGTGGCAAAAACCTAAAGCAATATGCAGTAAATTATCATACTACACTGTGTAGTATCAGTCGCACAATACTGCTATTAAATTCAAAGATATTTGACGCTGCATTCGAGCTTTACCTCCCACAAATTGTTATACAGAGCCGCCATTATACATGTCATTCATGTTCATTCACAAACTGATATCAAAATGTTATTTGCACCAGTAAATATTCGATTATAAGTTAGTTTTTGTAAAAATAGATAGTATTGTTCAATGTATATATCAATAAAAGTAATATTAGGTTAAACAGTAACCAATGTCTTAAACAATGAGTCCAATCTACATTTTTAAAAATTGAATGATTTTGTATAAACATCGCGCCAAGGTTTTTGGGCTACGTAAGTTTCAGATTTGGCCACCTTTGCCGTGTTGAAAAATTCGACAAATTTTCATTTGAATGTGAACTCAGACAACCCAAAAATGTCATTTAAATATTACTACATAACTATTAAACATTTTCGGTTAGCGTTTGTTTAATAAATCCGCCATAGAAATATGCAAACTCTTTGAGGTGAATTGACGCGTCAATGTAACAGTGTAACCGTACGTTGTTTTGTATTTAATCCTATTTGAATTGTGATACATGTTTTATAAAACATGCTTCATATTTCCGAAGCTTAATGTTTTGTAGCTAGATGTACGTATTTGTACGCATAATTTATAGAAATTTTGATTCTGGCAGCCGAGCGGGAGGCTCATAAGCGATACCGCCACCCAAGTACACTAACACTGCCTGAGGACTCTCAAGTGCGTTGCAGGCCTTTCAGATACGCCCTTTTCTTGAAGGAAGTAGTAACAGCAAGTTCCACACTGTTTGAACTACTATATTTAGTGGTGCATGTGAAAACTTGTAAACAATGGGAAAAGATGATTAACATGGCTGAAACAGCCAGTTTGAGGTTACTGTTTGTACGATCCATATCGTACATTAAGCAGTTTGGTTTTTTAAAGGGTCAGCATTTTGGACGCGCCCGTTCATTATTTAATATCTGAAAAGAGTTCGCATCGTCAAGAAGATCGCGCGTTTGCACCGTCAAGGTATTTCGTCAAGATAAAATTCAAACAAGACCAACATCCTTTATGAACTTATTGATATCTAAGTAAAATCAATCACGGACGCAACACTGTTTATTTCTTAAAAGAAAAATATCACAAGATTAGTATACGTCGATATTTTTAAAACCTTTAAAGTAACCATGCCATGGTCTGAGTGTATTTAATTTCTAAGAGATATATATTGTAATTAGTATACCAACCATGCATTATTGTATATCTGAATTTCCAAATTGTAATTTAAGAATGTAAATACAATTGGAGTGCATAAAACAATATTCAACATGAAAGTCCAGCTTCCAAATGAAATTTATTGTTTCAAAATTAATTATCCCTCCATCGCGGAGCATACCCTTTATTTACCAAACGTCACTTGGGACAATATCTCAATTGAGAACACTAATGTCATTATTGACTTGATTACTTTTAAATTGATATAAAAACTTATATGGGGCTATGTTCGCTTGTGAGCTATCAAGTGGTGGCTCTGAACTTTAAGGATGCCGATATCTAAGAGTCAATCTATCTATGCTTTGTTGTGCTTGACTATATTTGTAAAAAAGAGAGTGCCTGACCCTTTAGGGGATTATGTAGAGCGACATAAACTTTTGATTTGTAGGAAGCATGCCGTTGATTGTACCTACTCTATTGAAGAGATATCTTTCATACAATGGAAAATAATATTCAATTTTCGGTACTAAGAGTTCGTCGGTTTTAAGTGAATAACAATGTTTAACAAAATAAAGGTCGTAACGAATCTGTGATTAATAAATCGCATCAGATTTACGTATCGACGTCATTAATAACATGGCAATAATTTCTTCGCGCGAGATGGACACCGAATGAAAATCCGCGCATCTGTTTATCGCGAATAAATCGTTTTTATGGGTCGTACAAAAGCCGAAATGTGTTGCTTGTTTTGCGTTGAAATTTTGCGAGATAACTTTTTCATGTCCGCGTGGATTACGGAGCGCTTAAGTGGAGCTTCAAAGATTATTGTGTTTGGTAAAATACGTAAATAACAGATATATTAGATACATTCAAGTATGTATTATAAAAAAAATCTTCTCTAACCTTTTGCTGAGTGGGGTTTTCATTTAGCGTATTTATCCGTAAAAAAGACTTTGTATCCTTTCGATATGATGAGTAATATTACAATATATACATATACAAACATTTGGCAATGAATTCGTCAGTGTATATAAATAATGGACAACATTATAACTTTCATACAATGACGATGTAATAAATAGAGAATTTTCGTATATTTCTTCTACATTCCTATTACTTTTCATTCAGATCCCAATGAATATCGAAATGAAATTATTTGCGTAACATATTTGAAAGGAAATTAATTTTCAATACGAATGATGAACATATCAAATGTTATTTCCGTTTTTGCTTGATTCAAATACCTTTGATAACGCTAATTTAAAGCAATCATTTATCTAAGTCATACATGTTTCATTATGTAGACAAACGTATGTGTTTTTTAAAACGTGACTTCTGAAGCGCTCATTTGTGGAATAGCGGATATCGAGGTGATACGGATGGAATTCACCAGGAGATAACAATCCGAAAAACTCTGAATAAGTGATTAATAATACTAATTAATAATAATGGTCTTTATTTCGGGCAAAAATGCCTATATCATACACATAAAACTACAACTAAAATTACCATTGATATTCCTTGGTCAGATCATTTTTTATTCTGCGCCTTATGGACACTGTTCAATTAGTTGTCTGAGAATATATGAGCGACCATACAATTCTTTAAAATCGAAGAATGTTGTCTGAGTGGATGGAGACCCTACAACCCTTTACATAGCGTACCTTCAAGCCGTTCGGAATACGGATCATCGACGATTCATTGTTGCCATTACAGAGAATTGGTACTGGGGAGCTGAGATCCACCCAGGGGTGAGATCAGTATGTCCATTGGGGGCCAAAATTCCCTTAAAAACGTTTTAAACCGGGTGAAAAACCCCCCCCCAAAGGGGAAACCCCCTTTGGGGGCTTTTTTTTTCCCCCCCTTTTTTTTTTTTTTAAAAAAACACCCATCCCTCATGAATGATTCGTGATAGTTTGATAAATAAGCACTGTATCTTAATCAATGCATTTTTTCCTTAAATAAAAAATAAATGCCTTTTATATGTGTCAACATAAAATTGCTTTATTTGCCCATTAAAACTGAGTTGGGATACAAATAATAAAATATAACGATCTTAACGAAGAGTATTTACGATTCTAACTTGTTACATATCGAGTGTGAGAAATTATTGACACTCAAGTCGGAATATAAAACCAAAAGTTATTTGATTTTTATTATCGAAATGAGGAACCTTGTTAAGTGGGGAAAATATATATGTTTATTATAAATAAAAATTAGAAATTTCAATATTATTACACCAATTTATTAGCAATATTCCGCGAAGAGTCCCTCAAACACTCGATGTACATTTTTCACCCCACCGCATATTGGCCCCACTACGAAGAACCCAACAGTTTCTTCGCCGAATATTGCTAATAATTTGGTCTAACAGATTTGTTTACTATGGATTTCTTGAAAGGGCTCTAAGTAACGCCTGGTTCTATAAACTAAATCAAATGTCATAATGTGGCTTGACTCTGTAGTTGTAAAAAACAAAAGCTTCAATTATCTCAATTTCAAATAACAGTTAATTGAATGATTAGTTGGAAACATATTGTTGCTTGTCGCATTAGCAAGAATTAAAGCACATATAAAGAATACTTACCAATTCTTCCCTCGGTTTAATTCTGGTATATATTATAAATAACTGTAAAATGTTATATGGAGCTCAATTGAGTGTTTGAGGGTAAATTATAAAGAAAAGACAGACAACGAATAACGCCATGACATATAGTTATATAAAAAACAGACTCAGTACTAAGTTCTCGGTTGGGAAACAAAATTGTTCGTTTAAACCGATTGTTTATATCAAATGAAAACAAACTCAGCAAAAAGAAAATATAAAGGTGAAATGGATCGCTTTCGACAGAATCGAGATATTTGCAGAATGACTTTGTGAACACTCAAGACTTGTGAGTCATTCAAGTGACAAAAATCGAAGTAACTTAAATAAAAAGCACTGAAGTTCGCATTGTTCGCTGTGAGACCTCTGCGTAGGTCACTAGTACGCCTGGGTGGCAAGTTTCATGTTTATACGTATTGAATTGCCATCTAGAGGTGATAAATTTTGAGATTATTTACTTTTTATTGGTTTAAAAATTAAAGCATATTATTTGACAACGTATAACTATAACCCTATATATTGCCATCAAGGCAGATTTTGATATTATAGGCTAGTTAACTGCGCTTGAACACTGAAAACATTGATTTACGACACATAAAACCTCCTTTGATTAAAACATATTAATGTTCCAATAAAATATACGCAAAGTGGTCATAGCTAGGTAACCCAAAAGACTAACGATTAACGATTTATAGCACTACGCAAAGCTACATTTTAATATGCGACTCTGAAGCCAGTGCCTATTACATAGAGCTTTTGCTTTTTAATATGTAAAGTGCAGGAAGCAATCGAAGCGCATTAAATGGGCCATTTCAAAGTTACTACAGCGTAAAGTATGCAGCCATAAGCCCAAGAGTAATTTCAGAAGAGATTAAAAAAATATTGCACTTTGGACCCTCGTAGTTTTACAAGTCTGATGATTACTCAAAGTAAGTCTACGTATTTCCACGTAATTCATAATAAAAATCTGGGCAAATGCGAGTCAGACTCGCGCACGAACAACGAACCATTATTTTAAGGACCCTTAAATATTTTCTGTTTCATAGTAGTACCGCGAAGTCTACCGCTCACGGAATCCAAATGAATGAATGAAATGGAGAAATGAATTATGATATAGAACCATTTTTCTATTTATTATTCTACTAGCTGATCCGGCAAACGTTGTTTTGCCATAAATGTGATTTCTGGCAATATTTTTTTTAGTATCCGCTTTAAGTGTGTGGGGTGTGATGTTTTTTGGTTTACCATAGCAGTGCCATCTATTGATTACTTAGTCAAATCAGTTGAAAAGTATCGACATCTGTTAGAATATTTCGGAGTTAACAGATAATTGTGACCGTTAATTAATTATAGACAATTTGCAATTAAATATAAAATCGGTTAAGTAGTTTAGGAGTCCATCGCGGTCACCTGTCACGAACAGGAGATTTATATATATTAAGATAAGTAATAGTTTCAATGAAATTGTTTTGTCAAAATTGTGTTTATTCGTATTGTAAGAGAACTGTATTCTGATTCAATATACTAATATTAAAACGCTAAAATCACTATTACATGAACCCCAATTATTGTTTTTTTATGCACAAACAATAATACATTCTTGTTTTTATGAATTATAAGTTATATATGAGTGATTGAGCTTAAATAATTGATGTGTTTAAATATTTTAGCAGTGTGTAAATATTTCTATATATAAAATAGCAGGAAGAGGTTGAATTTGATTTTGGCTTGTCTAGTGATGAAACCTTCAGACGAAGTCCCTTTATAATACTGGATGAGACTAGAAAAATCTTCTTATATGTAGTTTAAAACGGTATTACTTTAAAGAGATTTTAGTTATGTTAAATATGATACCAGCTGCGATGTTCATATATTATCACGAAAAACGACAACACTAGATACACTTTTTTTATTTAATAAATCAGAAAAGAGACATAAAACTTACTTACTCCGGAAAAATAGCGACTCAGGTGCGTCTTATAAATAGATATAATAACAAAAGTTTTTGCGACATGGCCTTCCACAGTAGACAATAGCAATTTGACCGAGGCTCAAAAAACGACCACGTCGCTTGGTTTGAAGCATTTCCATGCTTACTAGATTCAACGGAGGTGCGTGTAACTTAGTGTGGGACAAAGTAAATGTATGTATAATGTAAATGCTGAAATATACAACTCCAAAACAAAATAGCAATTGAGCATATAGGTCTTTAAAGATGAGCCGAAACAAACCAAAGCGGTGCCGAACACGATTTATGTTGGTTCAAAGCGACGTGCCATGAGTTGTGACTGGTGCACGACCATTTGTTTCGATATTATTGATCGCCATATCATCATATTTACACACAAACAAAGTCACGGGATATCAGCCACTATAATAAATATTTAAAGGTTAAACTGGAACATAAAATGACGGATGAATTGTTTCCTGGTTTCTGACAATATCACAAAAACGAAATGAAACCGTTCCTCCATCGTTTAATATTCTTAAACCCTATCTTGCAAAGCGGCAGGTACCTAACCTTGACCTAATTTCGCACATACATCACACATGTCTTCTGTCGCCGCCTCTATTCCACTTTATTAGAACATTCTTCAGCCGCTATTTTATTACCGGATTGCCGTTTTTGCTTATCTTTATTTCCATGGATTTGCTTTATTGCGCACACGAACAAGAATTACTCAAAATTCATTCAGGTAAGATACATATAAATTTTATAACGTTACTTGTGCTGCTAACATGATGTTTTACACTTTGATGTTATTAATATGAATAGTGGAGCTGAATTGCTCCCAGGCCGAATAGACAGCAAGTGATACAGTGGAAAGTATCGATGTAAGCACTTATATAAATGATGAAAAATTAAAAAAAATCTCGCCTTTGAATCGAGCTAGGAGCTTTAACTCGAAACTTTTGTAAGTAGCAATCAATACAAGACTTTGTAAAAGTATGAATTTATCCTTGTTTATTTGTATTTTCCATAACGCAGGATGTAACAGGATTTCACAGGACATACCTTTGCCTCGTTGATGCTTAAACTCTATATAAATTGCTATTATAGAAAGATGATAATGCTCACCTTTTTTTAACAACTGCAATGAGAATGGTGTGCTGTGTGTTTTTCAACCCACGTATTGCTCTGAAACAAAAATTGTGTCATAAATATGTGTGTAAATTGAAATGAAAAGTTATATAGTAAATTAATAGTCAGACACGGAAGATTCAAAAAAGTTGAACACTTTAACAAATTCAAAGTTTGTAATTTAAATGGCACTATAACCAAACCAGAACAGGCTTCAAATTGTTTACTAAGCCTCGTTACGCTAAAACCATACTGGTTCCTATCGAGTGTGAAAGGATTCTACCTGAGACTTTCCGCTTGAAATGTTTTCGGTATCTTGTAACTTTATCAGGATAAACCGAATCGACTTATGAAAAGTACTATCAGACTCGCAACTATTTAGATAAAAAATTCTCGTAAAAATTCCGGTCAAATTCATTTGACACTTACGTTAAACTAACAGTAATATTAGTTGATCATAAAATTGAGTCTCCACAGACTGAATTTCATTAAATTAGTTACTTGAATGATTAAATTTGTTTACACTTATAAGTTGCTTAAGTCATCGCTCGGTACGCTGTTTTATATATCAGAAATACATAATTAAGTATATTTACAGAAGTAAGTAAAAAACGCTGCTCTAAAAGGATGAATTATATTGTCTGATCGTAGGCAAACAATTTAGTATAAACAATATGTAGTTGAATAGATTACTTAGTTTTATTTTGCTGATAGTCCGTTAACCGGTCCTTTGAAGTGCGGTTGAGAAATAAAAGGACGTCGTGAGGGGTTTTGACGCTGAAAGCATTGATTTACAAAATTTTATGAAAAATAGCTCCTCCATTTTTTCCCTTCCACGTTTGTAGTGTGCTACGAAATGAATCACTTCTATCCTATTTAGAACAAGTTTTGTTTAATTGGGAATCGAATTTTTTGAAGTTCTTTTGTCTATACCCCGTTATTCGAACGGGTAACGCTAATAATATAATATTGTTTAGATATTTTATTCTTAAAGTTTTTAGTTTTATTACGAATATATGTAAACCAGAGTTGTCCTAACATCTATTTACTAATAGATATTTCAGACCAAAATATGTATGTCAAACCGCGCTTGATATGACAAGAATGCAACTAGAAACGTAAAAGGTTTAATTAAAAGATGTATAAATAATGAAAATATTAAATAGAGAAAATAAAGAGCAGAGTAGTGGAATCAGTCAGATATAATTTAGAGAGTCAGCGTCCTTAGCGCAGACATATTTATTTTACTAACTATGAGCGAAGCGAAATATCAACAAAGTATCGATTCGTTAATATTGAGCTGCGTTGGCATAGAGGTTAACGGACGACGAGATTAAGTTGTGGCATTTTTATATGTACGCAATTGTCCAGGTTCGGTGGACGAAAATATTTTCTAAGACACTCATCAAAATATTTATTGTTCGTCATATAAAGCACCGACTGTTCTGTGAATAAAATTGCTCAACTAGAAATTACAGTTGGCCTCAGTCCACATGGGGTTGAAGCACTATTAATTTATTGTTTCTGGATATTATTAGATTAATTCGCATAATTTCGATCTATGATACATATGGTACAAACCTATTTAGTAAATCGAAAACTAAACTACACGCTTCTTTGAAATGGATACTATAATTTTGTTTCACTGTGTTTTGTTAAATTTACTTTAGAATGGAAATTTCGCTTCACCATTAGCCAGTTTGATATAAACGCCAGGCAGATCAATCCCCTCTATCATTAGTCAAGGGACGGGAAACAGCAAAGAGTTGTCCCAAATAGGTTTTGTGTTTTTAGGTCAGCCTCTCAATCAATGTCTGCAGTGTAGCGGATATGTTTATCAGACTTCAAGATTCAATCATGCTGCTTATTTTAATCATATTATCGAATCTTCTAGTTGCTATTAATAGTTTACTAGAAGTAAACTTGTTTTTTAGCTTTTTCAAAATACAAAGCAAAAAGAAGACCAACATTGAGGGGGGTAATAAATCATACCAGAAACACTATGAAAACAAAAGCCTGCAATCAAAGATGAACCTGTCATTTTGAACGATGTACCTACACGTGACTTGATTGATTTTATAATTAATAGAATCAGGTGTTACCTTGCGGAAGTCCATAGTACAAAACCCTAATAGACCAATATGTAAGCACTACTCCGCGACAAAATCCTCAACAAGTTAACTTCTGAGTTAACCGAAATTAGCTCTAGTGTCGGGGCTAAACGTACATCGAGTGTTGTGGATTTTGTCGCGGAGTATTTATTGCTTACATATTGGTCTATTAGGGTTTTGTGATTGATTTTAATATTATAGATAAACTTTAATACCATACATAATAAATGACTCGCTTGTCGGCTGGACTAGTTATAATAATGTATAAGTCTGATATTCAAAAAAGCATATTAAAGCCTGTGATTAGATGTTCGTTGTAAAATATACAAATAAACTATAGTGAAACTTTAATTATCCCGGACACTATAGTCCGGAGCAATTAATAAAGTTACAAACTTGCCCAAACCATTTACATGTTGTGGAAATACAAACAATATTATAATGTAAATTAATAGAAGCTTAATTGGTTAGTTACTTGTTTGTCTAGCACTTTTAAGGCAGGAAAATGTAGTTAGTGGAATAGGGATGGGCTGAAACCAGACAGTGGAAAGTTCCAGAGGCCTGCGAGAAGATGCCGGCAGCGTAAAGTTATAAGTTATAAAAAATGGGGAAAATCACGTTTAAGGGAAACTCCACAGTGCCTACAGGTATACATTATCTGTGAAATTTTCAACTGTCTAATTACGTCACGTCACGTACTGACACGGTTCACGAGGGTACGGACCCGGGACAAAACATTATAAAAGCCGCGAACTAAGAGAGAGCATAATAATAAAATACTTAGCATCGGGTGAGCCTCCTGCTCGTTTGCCCCGTTTTATAAAAAAAAAAAACTAAATTGCAATTGCATGAACGAAAATTAAAAAAACAATTTATCTTATCTTAAAGCTTCACTCAGAATTAGAGATAAAGCTATATCTTTAATAAACAAAGATCAAATATTTCCTTTTCTTTATCCTGTGACGCGTTAGATTGAATGGACAGGAAGTATAGAAAAGACCCTTGCGTCACGTCAACAGATTATTATTTTTGTTAGAAACTATAGTATTGTACGGCGCGGGCGCACAGATAACTTATGCTTATAATCGGACTGCGTGGATTCGACTGTGACAGCGAGCATTGCATCAAAGGAAAGATAATTAAAACGGTATTGCCAGTGCGGAAATCAAATTTAATTTATTCGTCGCATTTACACTGAGTAAAATATTGTACTTAAGATCCAATACTACTGAACCATGCTAACTGGCTGACAAAGTTTATGAAACTGAACCAACATCCAACCATATTTACACACACAAATAACTTTGTACACGTAAATAAAGCAGACAAAGGCTTGTTTTGTGAGCCTAATATTATTAGGCGAAAGTGTGAAATATATATGATATGTTTTCCTCCCTGCGGTACTTTCATTGTGATAATTTTTTGGTTTTTCGGTTTAATAAGGATATGTGTTTTATTAATGTTAGTATATAAATATATACGTAATGAATGGGCATTTGCTTAACAAATATTTGTTGGTTTACGATTACTAATAAACAATTATTCAGACTGATTAAGTCTGTATAAGTTATAAGCGAAACTTGTAACTATGAACGTACTTAAATATAATTATCTGACATATATATTATATATAACTATATTGTACATAACTTTAAAGATATGTAAAATACTTTTTTATCTAGATAGAAGTATAATAAATTTTGAGGCGGTTAAAATTTAGATTAGTTTTGCAATGCGTTGCTAAGGTAAACATCGCATCGATGTGTTAACGGCGAATGAGAAATTTGATTAAATATTTAAACCCCGAGTTCTTATTTCTCATACAACCCAAACCAACACAATATCTGAATATTGTCACTCTTTATTTGTACTCTGTTCAACTCTGTTCGCGTCAAAGTTGTGAAGTTATGACATAGGCCCAAATATGAGATTTTAACTTCAGTAATTGAGGCCGAAAATTTGAATATATAGACCAAACGTAATTTAGGTGTAAAGTTTAATTTAAATTTGATATTAATAATATTATTATCATATAATGATTGTCAGAAGCTCACCATATAACAGTGAAATCCTAGAGGTTAAAGATGCGAATCTCAATTCTCAGATACGTAACTCCGAATATGACTGATTTTTCTTTACATATGGATGATATCAGCTCTTTTTTCTAACACAACAAATATTGGGGATTTCAGGTTAAAAAAAGGAGCTACCTCCATTTTTTATTATTATTATAAAGATTGTTCAAAACTCAATTTCTGCAAACTAGTAGACGAAAATAGCATGTATTAACAATTCAAAATGTCCAATTTGCCATTGTCAGAAATTAATCAGTTTACTAGCGGCCCTAAATGTATTGAAGGTTCCAGCCCGGAAAAAACCAGCGCGGGACATAAATAAAATCAAAATCCAATACATCTCTCATTTCCTCATTACAGGCAATAGGGTACAGGAAATTTGTTTGCCGAATGTTTATAGCAGGAAGGGGAATCTGGTAATATTTTATTACTGTTCTGACAAAGATCCGAAGGGAAATAGCGAACGGGTTGGACGAATATTCGTTTCGATCGCGCTGAGAAGAAGAAAACTAAATGAAAATTCATTGTTATTTTAATCAGATTATGCCACTTTCAATTTAGTGAGTCAATTCATTAATTGGCATTTATTTGTTTGCACTCTTTGATATCGGCGCAAATCGGCAACATTGCGGCGCGTATTCGGGTCGCCCCTCTACTACTACTACCTCACTACAGTTGCAATAAAATGACGAACGCTACAACAGTAGACAGATTCGCTTGTTTGCGCTCGGACAGTGAAAACCTATTATTGTGTTACGCTTTAGGTAGAAAAAGTGCTTATTTGATAAAGTTACTGGTTTTATTGTATGTTCTCAAGAATTTGAGTTTTTGAACGACAATGAAGAAAGTGACGTCACTATTTTTAAAAACCTTACTTCAGCTTCTAATCCCACATATATGATAATTAGGAAGGGATCTTTTGAAAGTATAATTTACGAACAAAATAATCAAGTGTTTTAGACTTCTACGTTCCAGGTCTCTTCGCTCGTGCTACATTTCCTCTGTAAATGTATATAGGTTTTTCAGGTGGCAGATTCCGCTAATCCCATGCCTGCTCAATAGGGTTAAAGTGAGGGCTACTTGACTCAGAATCCTTGAAATTAATAATCGTTATAATTTGAGCTGTCAACAAGGACAATATAAATAGTTATTTGTGAAACGAGTTTACGTCTCTATATGTTTGGCTTTCCTGTATGTGTGTTACTATGTGTTAAAATAATTAATAGGTAACATACCCTAGTACCAAGTTATTTGTGTGAGATTACTACAAGATTGATAAAACTTTGTCAAAATTGTCGTGAGTAGTTGTATCGGAGTCAGCATTTAAACATTGCTACGCATACCTACTGAAAAAGCACTAGTTCGAAATAAAAGATACCTTTGTATTGGATAGTCTTTGAAAAAAAACTTCTACAAGCGGAGCATTATTGAAAAATGTATTCGCGTTTTCCTTTATTAACGCAGGCAAATCATACAAGTGATGTACTTACATTTTTTCTCTAACCTACAAATATAAACAGACTACTTATTAATTCATAGATTTTACGGTAACTAGCCGTTCACGTATTTTCATGGTTTAATGTTTATATGTCATTTTAACACACTTGTACACACACATAACTTGTTAAGGCTTAATTAAACAATTTTAGGGTTATTACTATCAAACGCAAATGTTTGAACGCAGTGTGTATGCAGAGTAAAGCTTGCGACTTGAATTAGCACATTTCGGTGAAATAATTTTGCATTCGGGATTTAAATTTGCACCGGTGAAACTGCTTAGTTAGAACTATATTACTAATACTATTAAATTGAGCGGAAAATGAGTATTCGTATAGCGAAATATAGTAAATTCAGCGTCTTTGTGGCAGATCATTAATTCAAGATACCTAGAGCGCTTTCAAAAGCCTCGTTCTAATGTCGGTCAATATGTTATTGATAGACGAGGTCCCATCAAGGAAAGTCTATTAATCTATGCTCACAATAGATGCAGATTAAATGCAGTCAGCGGCAGCCAGGGCTCAATGAGACCTTAATTGACTTTTTGTCTTTGTAGCCTGGTTTAAAGTTATGTAATAAGAATTGTTCAGTTCTAATAAATCTATTCTCTTCTGACTTAATAAACTAAATTGTATATTAATAGTAATAAAATATTATTCGTAATTAAGTATCCTACTAATATAATAAACGTGAATGTTTGTAAGTGTGGAAGTGTTTGTTATTCTTTCACGAAAAACCTATTGAATGGATTTTGATGAAACTTTAAATGGTTAGTCTAATAGTTTAAGTGGTACGTGGAGTTGCTTATCGTAAAATACAAACACACACACACACAAGCTACATGACAATTACTATTAGCGGCAACGCGCCTGTAAGCCTCCTGGCGGTTCAGGTGTCCATGGGCGGCGGTAAGCACTAATTTAAGTGACCCGCCTGCTCGTTTGCCCCCTGTCTCATAAAATAAATAAATAAATAATAAAAATGTATTTATATACATACAAGTAGATACGAGATATAATATGTAATGGAGCAGGGAGCATGTCAAATCCTATGTTGTGTGGCACAAGCATGCTTTTAAGAATATTTTCAATTTTATGATGCGGAAACATTGTCGATCGTTAACGTTGCGACAGGACGCAATAAAATTGCCAACGTTATAAAATTACGTATTTAATGTTTATATCTAGTGATGGACCCGGAATTTCATTTTGAAAAACCACGTATATTAATCTAATTTTCGAAATATTATTGAAATTTAATCATTTTAGGGGCTTTAATAACTTTATTTAGTGTTATAGATCGTTTTTTTCGACGCTGTAATTCGTATAGGTGAAAATTAGATTGAAAAAACAATTTAGTGGCAACAATGTTAGTAGCTAACTAGTGGAATTAGTAGAATCAGGCGTTACTTTGCGGAAATGCAAAGTATAAGATTGAGATAGACTAATTTATTAGCAATTCGGCGAAAAAAATACTCAAAAACACCAGACACATTTCGCCCCGACACCAAGCGAAAGTACAATGGGTTGAAAACTCCTCAATTAAAGGTATTAAATACTATATCACATTCCGTATAAACAAAGAAGGAGGCGCACGCGCTCGGACCGGACTAAAGGGATGTCTCTAAGGATGACGTAATCACTGGATTACGCTATTCGAAAGACATCGAACGTTCTTGCGATGCCTTCGTGCGATTTCGCAAACATTTGCGATGCGATGTGGTTTCGCATTTTTGTGCGGGAGCGCTAAGAAAGCACGTATGTTTGCTTCATACCTTGCTAATAACGTGGCGTCCATGATCTGCGGTTGTCGAGCATCCACGATGACGACATGAGGAATCTGTGTCTCCAGGTCTCTGCGAAAGGCGTCCAGGGCTTCGCGTGCGCTCCGCACCGATCGTGCCTCGCCGCCCGCGCGCGCTACGGCATTGCACGCGGCAGCGCACACACGGGATGCGCGTTCGGGGAAAACGCATAGTAACTGAAAAATATATAAACCGTTTACACATATAATAGATTAAAAATGAACTTTGTATCGTCTAGTATAACGACGCATTTTGCGAACAAGTTATTGATATGTAATGGGCAACGCACCTCATTAATATACATGTGCAAAAACACGCTTTGCCGAAATCGTAATTCATCGTTGACACAATTTAATCGGCTCATTTTTTACACTGTTACCTGACACTAATTCAATGAATAAACATGTAAGGCAAAGTGATTAAATACTAATGTGGATTAAGCGAATTTCACGTCCACTCGACGCCGTCATGTTACCTACTAGATTACATGATACTAATTAATTAAGAATTAAGAATTCTCCATTAAAGATTTATACAGCTAATTGAGTACAAATGTTAAAGGCGTAATTCTAATATTGTCTTTTATTAACAACTGTTACTCATTTAAAGAAAAACACTTTATTAACGGATTTAAGTTATGTATTTTTACAAAATTTAAGTATATTACATTATTTTAATTGTTTCCGACGTTTCGCGAACTTTACAGCGTGCGTGGCCACGGTAGACTGAAGACAAAAGGTGTTAATTTAATAAGTGTCACAGCTGCAGAGGAATACAAAACTTAATCCGTCGATAAAGTGTTTTTCTTTAAAAGGCGTAATTCTGTTTGAGGTTTATAGGAGTAATTTTATTTCCAATATTCTTTTAAGACGAACCTCGTTCTTTGATGGATTCTAATATTGAATGTTGAAGTTATATATATGCGTTTCCCAGTAAAATTTGTTTTCAGCATTTGTATATAGCATATTAATTTATTACTATTAATGACTGTTTTAAGTTGCGTTATTTCAATCGCGTTCGTCGTCATTAGAAATATGTTGTATAATGGAGCAGAAATGATAAAAGCCTTATTACAAATAACTCACTTCTAAAGGTTCCGGTGGTGCGTAGAAGAGTGCTGATGGTATTAGTGCAGGAGGTGGTGTTCTGTTCTGCAAAGAGAATTACTATAAATATATGTAGGTAAAATTCGCCTCCTCAAGGAATGATCTAGAGAACAAGATTGGCAAAATGGTAACTGGAGAAAGATTACAGGAAATGCTAGTTGTCTATAGATCATATCTTGAAGAATTATTTGCGAACGAATTAGAAAATAAGAAGAGAATCGGCAACGCAGCTCACCCATGAGTATTATAAGAATATTTCCGGTGAGGCTGGTTGCAGAGATGATCGCGAGATGCGCATCATAGGTTATTGATATGGGAATATAAGCGGCTGCATTACAAATTATAGTATTGTAATAGAATATTGTTAAGTAACATATGTGAGCACATGCATTAAAAAAAGAGCCTAGACCATAAGGCAATTATAAAAAAAATATAAGTAGGAAGGGGTAAAGGGGACGCAGACGCGACCACTACAGATTAGTTTTATAAGTAATGTTAATATCTACGCAGATATAGTTAGTTGAAATATTTTTTTAACTCCAAATTGAGTAACAGTAACATATACATAACACTATACATTTTAAATAGTCAAAATTATATCGTCGAAGATTTTTTGTTTCCGCGATAAAGTCCCTCAAATACTTTTTATTCAGTCAGTTGACAAACAAATAAAGAGAAAAAAAGTGTCCAGTCAATCGACCAAAACTGTGATTCGAAATATTAAAACTACGACATAATATACAAGGAAAAAAACAAAATAACTATTTTACCAGTGGATAAATAGTTGTGGAGTATATAAATAAAATAAATCCATCTCAGTTGGTGATTCAGCGAGCAATTCCTTCGTGATACGGCCAGTATTGAGGTTATTTTGTAGACGCAGTCATAAATTGAGTATACGGTTTTCTAACACGAATTCAAAAATGTGGTTGTTGTTGTCCTATGGCACCCCAGAGGTGCAGAGGGTCACCACTTACGTCCGCCACTTCTGCTGTACTTTTGGCCTCGCTTCCCTTAAGTCCAGCGATGCAAAACATTTACAGTAGTATAATTGTTAATTTTCAGAAACCAATGTAGGTGGTTGAACAGTCGCTCAACGAATATACGCGCCTCTTAACGTCTAGCTACATTATTTTTTTTTTAAAGTTTAGAACTAATAACTTTTTATATGTCTTTGTAAGTCTTTGTTGCTATGAAATGGATTAGGTTACAAAATAACCTCCTTGGTGACAATAAAAACGTTTTTATTATTATTTTTTTTATATCTATCCGTTTTCAGTTAGCGATAGAAAACTGACGGTGACGTTTGTAAATATCGATTTTATAATTGAAAACCATATTTCTATATATGTTTATCACAGGCGATGGACAGCTCTGACGTTTATCGACTTTTATCAGAAGTATTGAAATACTCATATTAAGGATATAAAATGTGATCAGATATTTGATTACCTGATAACGGTACGTTTACAAAGATCGATCAGCTGATGGTGACGTTTGTATGTGCGTTTATGATATCCATACTTGTATTTTTTTATTTATATTAATCAATATTGTTATTAATATATATTTTGAGGCTATCCTGTGAAAGCAACAGTTGCCAAACGTATGTTCGAGTTATTTTTTACCTTTATCCAAACCAATGAGAGCAAATTAGTCTAAGAAAAGATAAATATTGTGGTAACGGAAAAGATTTATATGTTGGGTACATATGATGGTATCATTAGGCAACTATACTATAGGAATTATTGAGAAAGGGGTCTTAGGTTAAGAAAGTTGAATCCGCAAAAGGGATATGAAATAGAGTCTGCCTCACGCGTCGTTTTTTTTACTATGCACGTACTCAGTCCGCTTTCACGTTACTCAAATAGAAAGGCACTTAATTGAAAGTAAGATTAAAATATGCATGGCTATATTAAACGAATCCACAAGAACTGTGTTATAAAATGTTTAATACATAATATTTATTTATTTATTTCCATACACAAGTCTATCTTTACAGCATCGTTAATACGATAGAAGTTTTACATTAATCGCTAAAAATACATTTACATCTTATAACTAAGTATATACATAGTTACCAGCTCCTCCACCATAGGTCCAGCTCCACACTTACCCTATTTAATATATGTATCTCTCTGTTTGTATGATGTGAATTTGTGTGTATGAGTGGTACGTTCAACAATTGCGACCCCCGCCTCAGGTTCCTGCTTGTACATTAACATATAAAGAAAGAAAGAAAACAATTTTATTTCTCAAGTACCAGTGTAGACAAAAAAAATATATAGATAGGTGTACTTAAAATAAATAAATAAAACTTACAACTATCTCACTGGTCACCTGAAAAAGGATGCCACTCAGCATGTGTTGGGCCATAGCATGTGACCCAACGCTGATCTTCCGTGGCCTCCAAAGTGCAAAAGTGACCCTACGACTAACTTAATATTAGATTTATAACTATATATATCCTATAACATCAACAACATATAACTCTATAACTCTAACCAAAATATGTACAATATTTAAAATCACCTAAATTACTTAATTCTTATAGCGCATCCAATACTGACAAACTTCTATCTATTACTTTATTGAAAAACACTTGGTTAACGTGCGTGTTTCACGCTGTAAAGCACGCGAAACATCGGAAGAATTTAAAATAATGTGATATACTTAAATTTTGTAAAAATAGATAAATTAATCCGTTAACAAAGTGTTTTTTTTTAAATGTTTAATACAGTTAACTTGCATGTACCCATAACCGACGAGAATATTATAATGAGAATGGAAGAAGCGAAAGAGGATATCGGAGATTGTGGCAAGTGGAGGTCTAAGGTCTCTGCCTACCCCAATGGAAAACGTCGTGATATAAACAATTATTTGATAGAACCCCCAATGCGGAATCATTACTGATTAGTAAAAAAAAAATCCGAAATAAGCGGTTCTAACCCAAAAACCCCAGTCCTGTAAATCTTGATTACTTTCACCGCTGGATAGTACTCGAGCATGCGAATTAATCAGTATACATTATTAGAAAGTAAACTTTAAAGTTTTATCTAATACAAATTACACGTTACGTAATTGTTGACGCCTCCGTGCCCCGGTTTACACATGGCTCATAGCCAGACGGATGAATCGAAATCGAGTTGATCTAATCACCTAATTCATAAAATCTAAATCAATTAAAACGGTATTCTAGACTGTTTTAAAAGCACCTGGTTTCACCTGATTTAAATAAGAGAACGTTTAGTAAATAAGTTTATAATAAAAATAAAAATACTAATATCATCGTATTTGTTTTGATCAGAATTATTCGTATAAAATAGTAATACAGCTTTATAATATCGTTATTGACCCGTGTTACCACTACTATTGCAATATCCATTTTAACAGGCAATTTTTTGAAATCTGAAGTATATTTTGAGCCGAAAATAATAATAACATATTATAAGCGTATTATAAGCGTAGCGCAGCATTCACTGACCTAAGGCTGCATTCGGGTGACGGGGTTTGCAATGAGCCGCAAAATAACCGCTTCGTGCAATATGAAATCTCGTTGCTATAGCAAACAGTATTTAAAATAACCGTGACGTAAGATTTACAATAGATTTAAATCGTTAATAGTCTATTCACCGTGGCTAAAAATTCAACCACTGTCCTCTGTTAAAATTCATGGTAGCAGGACATGTCAATGTATTAGCGGAATAGTATTAAACTGACAAATTGTTGACATAACGCTGTCAATACATTTAACGTCTATGCTTTGGTAAATTTAAATCTAATTCCATAGATAATCTAAAACATTTGTCGGAGCTATCTGTGGTCATGATAATTGTAGTACTGTGGCTTATATCACGCTGATACATGATCAGTTAAACCCTGCAATTGGTACAAAAACCTTTTGTTTGACTTCATCTAGGTCACGTTCGTTACTTGTCGGGTAAATATACTATATCTACCTATATACTATAGTCATAACTTAAGTTTAAAACCTATAAAGTACAATGCTTTCTATTACTTAGTGTGAACGCTTTGCCAATATCCCCACAGGATTCTAGGGATAAACCAGCTTAACAATACTTACACAACTTTGATACTTCCATCGGCCATTCGTAATCTGTATCGACCAGGCTCTCAGTGTATTAAATACTTCTTGAAAAGTTTCAAAATTGTTTCTTGTCTGTGGTTTCCACATTTAAATATAACGTTTTTTATTAAGTTATGCTCGCTAGATACCCTAACAAGATTATATATTGAATTGTACTACATTTGAAAACTAAATGACCTAAACATAAATTCTGCAATTAATAAGGCGTGTTTGATTTATGGAAAACTTCATAAGATTGAAGTTGCAAAAATGCATCAAATTGATAGGGTCACATTATGTATTTGTCGAGCATACGTCACTTATATGTGCTAATTTTAGGTATAACTAGCTGACCCGGCGAACTTCGTACCGCCTTAGCGTAGCTTTGATGCACTATTTATTTTATTTTGTATAGTTGATCTATCTTATTTCGTATTATAAGAGTGAAAGAGATAGAAATAATCCACGACTCTCTCACTCTCTCTCACGACGTTGACATTCCGTACCCTAATAAACGTAGCCGTAGTCTAAGTGACTCCTTATTACATCAGCTACCAATCAAAAAAAATCCCGTCAAAATCGGTCCAGCCATTCCAGAGATTAGCCGGAACACACAGACAGACAGACAGACAAAACTTTAAAAAAATGACATTTTGGTGTGTGTATCGTTATATATATTCATATGCATGTAGTAAAAAACGGTTATTTCAATATTAAAAACAGACACTCCAATTTTATATATCAGTATAGACAAATATAAAAAAACGAATACGTAAACGTAATGTAATTAACTATATTCAAATTCGTAATGTCTGTGACAAGAGTTTGCTATTACTTATTCATTTATTTGTAACCCAAACAGCCTTAATGAAATTAAAGCCAAATTGGTGTTAAAATATATATCATAAAAGACTAAATGAGAAAATAAAAAAAAATACAAATGATAACGAAAATAATAATTGACACTCAAAATCTGCAATTGTATTTATAATCGTGCCATATTTTTTTATATTTTTTTTCGCTAACCACAGAATTAGCGTTTTATTTGCGAATCGTTACGAAGTGCACAATTAATTAGTGTGTTAAAAAAACCAGTCCAATGTGGGTCGGATTCGCTCATTCACATTTGAGAAAATATGAGTAATGTCATATACCCTGTATGGGAGGCCCATTAACTATTTAGATTATTTTGTTGCAGGTGGCAGACGGACAAACTGATTAACAGATGGACAGCGAAGTGTCAGTAAAACCATTCTTTATCCTAACTCAAAAATATTTCTCGACATAGATAAAAGTGGTCCTCTATTAACAATTTTCAAAAATAGAATCACCAAATGTTCAAATTCGACGTTTGGCTAGCCATCTCTGTAAATTGCATGAACCGTAATTAGATTAAAGTACATCATAATCCCTAACTAACTAGATTCAAGGTAAAGGGAGAAAGGACTCACAATTGCAGACTCCAAAACAGGTCAGATCGTTTCTCAGCCGACCTTGAATCTACACGAAGCGTTACCGAGGATTCACTACTGCTCACACTTCTAAAACGTCGTTTTGTTTACATTTCAGTATTTTATAACGAATTGTTTAAAACGAATTCATATACACTGTAAAATTGTTCATTTCCCTTCGCCTTCGTATTCTATAAGGGCTGCAGCTATTTAGAAAAACTTTAAAAATCATTCTTAAATACTTCTAGGACAACAAAATATTTGATGTTTATTATGAGAGCCGTTATTTCACTAGATAGTATTTGGTTAGGATTTATTGAAATTATATCCAGAGAATTCACAGCCGGAATCAGACCTCAGGGTAAAACGTCTAAAATCGTACCTCACATTGCCATTCGGTCAATTCAAATATATATTTATACATGGAGCGAAATATTTTGCATTTTAGGAAGTTATATTGTAGGTACGCAAAGTAATGATAAACAAAAATATTGAACGGCCACATTTTTACTTAAAATCAAAGCGAATTTTGTGTCACTCCAATTTCAGTGAATACCACATGCATTCGAAATATTCGTCATACCGCTGTCGAGAAATGCACAACTCACATACTTCGGCCAGATCGTATCTGTAAAAGATTGGCATAGCTCTTTGAAGTTGTTCACAAATAAATTACGAAATTTTAGTGGAATTTTAACGAAATTCAAAGAGTTATACTTTGTTTTGAATTGCATTCTCTGAACGAGACTATATATTAAGACTATATATTTTTTTAACGGAGTATTTCTTGTAGATTGGGTTCTATTATTTTTGTTTGTATCGAGACACATTTTAATAGACTGTCCGTTAGCCCAGAGTTAGCATATTGACAAACACAAATCAAACCAAACCACTCAATTTTATTATTTATTAAAAAAAACTATAAGACCGGACCGCTGGTGATCATAATATAGATGCATGCAATTGCAAAACAAAGATATCTAAATGTGGGCCAGTATCGGCGATTAGGTGAGGTATACTTGTGAAACGTACTCAGTATTCATTGCTTGAGATTTGTACGTGAGCTACTAGCCACATGGGAGTTTAGATTGAAGCAATTCTGCAGGCATTTGCTACTTGAGCACCGTATTACGGAGATCGCATATCTCGGTTAAGGTTTATATTTCAATACAGATTTATTTACCGATTAAAATTTTAGTATTCAAACTTTCAAATGCTTTAAAGAACTTGATGTATCTTTGGCAATGTTAAAAATTGGCAACATTACAAGGTAAGGTAATATGGAAAGCTCTTAAAGATACTTTTGTTAAGGTGGAAGTATTTTGACAAATTTTGACTAACCGATGATTATGATTATTATTATTATTCATATGTAACGATAGTTTTCAATAGATTCTTCAATAGATCTCGAGATTTCGATAGAATCACGTAAAAATATTTTTGTTGTGAACCCATTAGTTCTATACGTCATTACATGATTATTTTTTTCAATCAAACAAAAATGACAATGCCTCACCAAAGCCCTCTGCAGAGTTAAAAACACTTAATATATATTAATTATCCATAAATCTGGAGCGCGCACAGTAATGAATTCAATGAACTTTAATAGGAATTCAATGCGAACTGAGACTGCAAAAGGAATTAATTATATTTTAATTAATTATGCTGTACCTATAAATCGAGTAATTTGTATACTGCATCTTGAAACAAGTCTTGGTACTTCATTGCGAATGCTTGGAAGCGGAACGAGTTTATTCAAAAAAGTCAGAGATTTCATATATAAAGATCTTATATATTATATATAAATCTCCTTTTAAAAAAGCATACTTTTATTGTTTGAAACGCTTTTCAATAATAAATATATCCCCGCACACTTAAAGCTGATAATTATTTGTATTGAACTAAAAAAATGATTACTAGAAATCACATGTATGGCAAAACAACGTTTGCCGGGTCAGCTAGTGTATATATAAGTTTAACAATTACATACATTTTCTCATATGCTGCGAAGAAAAGCTAATGCAGCTATGTGTTTTTCGATTCAAATTCTGAATTCCTGGAGTGTTTCGAGTTTATGCTAAAATTTACAAATATTAATAATGAGGATTTTCATTTCCTATTTTATCTTTTGCTTTTACTTTATCGAAGCTTCATATCTCTTAGCGTGGGTTGCCCGGAAGAAAGCTTTTTAAACGATAAGGCCGCGCGTTGCACGCAGCGTACTCGTGTTAACTACTTCATATCTGTTGTTGTATGCAAAAATACATAGGTAAAGTTGTTAATTCTTCGAAAAAATATTTCTATATAAATAAACTTTAAAACAATTTGAACTTATTGATGCAAAAGTTTACACAAAATATGTCAGATAACATTTATATTTAAATATCAGTCCGATTCTTAATACTTTCCATGTGTGATTGCACTAAGTTTTTAATAAACAGAGATTTTCTTGCTAATACAAGATTTGCTTATATAAATGTTTGATTTCCGGTTTGATTATATAAAATTATTCTTCGCTTCAGATTCAAATAAAAGTTTCTTCGTCTAGGCAGTGTGGGCGCATTTTTGAATTTGATGAAATAAAATAGTACTGTCTGCTAAAATAGTTGCTATTCTATAAAAATATGACCTATAACTCAGAAATGATAAAACAATATTTGAAGTTCTAAACTTAAAGGCACTGATTTGAAACAGTTCGTTACTAACAATAACAAATGTTTTTCATAGAATACAACAAATTTGGATTTTGCCCACATAAAATTGTTTACGGTGTTTTGGTGAATTTATTTAAACGATCCGGAAAACTGCGTGACATGAAAACAAGAGCAGGACGTGCTACACATTTTATTTCCATTGTCCTCTACCGGGATTATAAGAAGATCATGGCGACTGAACTTAAACCTCTTGATGAACCTGTGAAATTAGGTTTAAATTAAAGCGTTGGTTAGAACGGTTTAAGCCAACTATTTCAATTGCGCAGAGTTTTCTGCAATTCTTTTATGCAAATTTCTTTACGTACGAACCTCATGCACAGTAAAAAAATAAAAGTTATATTTTCAAGTACTTCTCAGGTACGGTATGCGGGAAATAGGATTTCATTTGTACTAATATATCTAGAAGAAACACCGCAGTTTGTAACGAATAAAGGCAATATTTAGAAGTACCAAACAAGCCTTGTTTGCAATGCACTAATTACTCGGTTAAATATCTATAGTATAATTAATTAAATCTTAAATACAGAAGTATTTTTAATTTCAATTATAGTGCTTCATTTAAATTTCTCAATATTGTATTATATAAGTTATAGAACAATTTCGTTAATAAAAGAAAGGGATGGTTTTTAACTTGACAGGACTTTCGCATTTAAACAGTCAAGAAAAATTTTTGTTGAGGCCTTAACGTTGTAATGAAATTACGCAAATTAGTGTAATTCAGAAAACATCAAAGGCGCTTTAATAATATAATAAAATACTTAAAACAAACTCAAAAAACCTCACATTGCCGTCGTCATTCATCTTTATCCGAAGGCGTATAATTATTAATTTATTATGAAAAGTTAATATTTTATTAACTGGGCTGGCTAATTTATATATTAGTAACAAATATCCTTTTAAGGTATGTGGTCTTCTGTACTTCCCAAAAACTTAATGTTTTGGCTGAAAAACAGATATCTATGACATTGTACATTTTTGACATCTATCTCATTGGAGTCCTATGACTTTGTGCATTTAAATAAATAATACAATTTAACCGTCACAAAGATATATTTTCAACTAGATGATTTCTACGGCTTCATTTAATAAAGAGACCCGTGCACGATATTAAACGTGGCTCGTTAGATCTAATGTAAGACGCGATCTATTTTCATTAATGAATCAATTTATAACTACCAAATGTACATTTGAAATAAATTTGTATGTAGTTAAAGTTCACTATTTTGGCTATAATGATTTACATATAAGATATATATCATATATACATGTATTTATTGTGGCAGGCTTTTTGTAAGTAGGGCATGGTTGGACAGCGAGTAATAAATTAATATAGAACTAGGTATATCTTGTGTGGGATGAATAGCAAAATATAAAATTATCGGTAGATTTCCTATTGCTTTTGTTATCCGAAAGTAATGAGGTTCAAGACGCCGAGTCGGAGGCTTCAAAGGTATCGTTGTTAGAATCAATAAAGAAATGCAGCCTTTGTTATAATATTTCTATAACGAAATGGATAGACTGTAATTTAATAAAGTGTATACTGAGTTACGAACGCCGTAATGTTGTCAGGTTAAATTAATTACCGGATAAGTTATTAAATAACGTGGCAATATTATGAGCAAATTTGCTGGTTAATTTTGCTCGTTGCTATATTTATATCCGTTTGATTTGCATTTTATTGGATTCAAATTGAAAAAAGTTATCTCAATATTATTCTATAGTATGACATTAGATCCAAGTCGCCGATGTTGTGTTGATATACGAGTATATGAACAAATACCATGCCACAACTTTCGAAATTGCCTCGAAAATGGATATAACAAAACTAAACCAAAACGTACAAAAATATATGTAGAATCTTAGGTCCATTATGTTTTTATATTATCCGTGGAAAAGTACTAAAATTAAACCCATACGTTCCTAGAACACATAAGTACTAGGAATATATCAAATTATTCCCAATCAACCAAAAAAATTGAGCCGTCTTCACCAGAGTTAACGACAAAAGATGCGTGCATTCCAAAGAACGTATTCTATACGCCTATCAAAAATCGACAGCACTTGAAAATTAGAAGCGTACCGGGATATCATTCAATTGTAAAATCCCAACATTCCAAACAGGTGCCGGTTCGAGATAAAACGAGTGTAATTGACTAACTCACCTCTTCTGGCTTATCAGGCTCGTTATCAGCCGACTCCTCAAGTATATTAGTCAATAATACACTGGGCCTCATCGATACTCGCTTCCTAGCCATAGACCGCCGCCACATCTCCGCACTCTCCTCTTTGACTTCATCGCTTATCGCCGCGAATTGTTCATAAAAATTAATAACAAAATTCAACTCAACATCCTTATCGACCTCCTGTTCTACGCTTATAGATCGCCTCTCCTCTAACCGCCTGTACCCTTCCTCAATGCTATCCGTGGAAATATTTGCGGAATTTTCATTATTGTACTCGTATACTAAATCGAAGCCCCGATCCTCGAAGAGACTTTTGAATTTCTCCCAACAACCAGTTTTTTTTACCACACTATGCTCGATTACATCGTCCTTTTTGTGTTCCATTTTTTTATTTCAACGCGGACATTATAAGCCGACGAGTTGTTTTACGAGACGTTTTACGGATTTATTTATCTTTAATTTATTATAGTAAAATTTGCTTTTAGCAGTTCTTCAACATCGACACTATCACTATATTTTAAATTGGCGCGTGACCGCTATAAATATTTCCATAACACTGACTAATTTACCGAGTAATTCTGATAAACTCCGATAAGCGGACATTATTTTAATTTAATCAGTGATTATTATGGCACTGATTACCAAACATTCACTTAATGCATAGCTGAGGTTTGTCTTCAAATACAATTATTAATAATTTGTTATAAATCAACGCGATAAAAGCTTGTAATGTCAGGTTGAAAACTGAAAGTACCTAATTCGAGAACGCGTAAGAGGAGCTATCGGTATTAAAAACAGAGGCCTAATTTAAAATTATATGTATACCAGATGTGCATTAATGGTTTTAGCCAGCTCTGTTATTTGCATTTTTGATCGATTTTTAGCCGGGTGTCAGAGCGCGTTGTTTGAGATCAATCCAAGATTAACACTTCGAATTTTATATGAACTGCAACTTTCTAAATTGCTTCATATCGAGAAATGTGTCTAAGCATACTATTATAATATGTCTGTTTATATAATATAGTATACTCTGTTTTACTTGCTTTATAAATTCGATACTCAATTTTCAACTTTCGGGTAATGAACTCCGAACAGCTGACCAGCGGCCGCCAGAATAATATTAAGAGTTAGTTTTAGATTTCAGTCAGTTGCAACAAATCATAATAACAGTAACACGCGACGCGCAAACAGACTCACTAACATATTGAACAGTATTCATTAAGAACAGTATAACAGTTTTTGAATATATCAGTATAACAGTTTAACAGTTTTATCATTCAACATTCCAACATGGTAATTCGCCCTATTTTCGATGTTCGGGTAATTAACTCCGAACACGAACTTTAAGCTTTAACAATGTTAATGTAATATAACCACTTCTTCAATCAAAAATAATAACAATTCGCATACGTTAAGTATGAAAGTTAAGGTAAGTGCACAAATCTTTTTAATGAATCGATTTGAATATGCGCTATTGAAATAACCGATCAATTTATTTGAATCACTTATATCATGCAGTGTTTTGGATGGTAAGTTCGCGTACGAAGATGGTTCAACAATATAATAAGAATTAACCTTTAGAAGCTTTAAATGAAGCTTTAAAATGAATGTCAAATGATTTTTTTAATTTTAGAGATTTGGAATTACTTACAGCGATATCGACTAGAGGCTCATCTTCAGGCGTAAGAGCGAGGGAGGAGCGGCGACCTGCGCGCGCGCATGGTGACCCACTCGAGCTACCTGCGAACAAACATTCAATTAGGACTTTTGCATACAACGAAAAGTTGATTTAACGATAGCTTGATTCTAAAGGAAATGTAATATTATCATTTATCAAGAAATAAAAATACTCTAACGAAAGTAAAATCTAATCGTCGAAGGACACTATTTATACTATATATTATATAAAACTAATACTTAAAAAATGCTGTAAGAATTCCCCAATTTCTTTAAGATCCCACCACCATCACTAGACCAGTGCATTTTTTATCAGAGAAAGTATACAACTTAACATCACGGACCAAATATAAGAAAGATTCATTGAGACCCTCCTTTTCATACAGAACGAGAATCAAGGTGCAAAATTTTGGTACAATACATGGCCCACAATCCAAGTTTTTTTTTCATACAAGTTCAGAATAATCAAAAAACTAAGTGAATTAGTTTTATGCATTCACAATTTCAGTAATAGATACGACACGTTCTTCCTGGTGACTCAAATAAGTAAAATTAAAACGACTTTCATAATAAACATCACGATCATTACTTATTAAATAAATCACGATTGATCAAAAAAGTAAATAATAAATAAACAAATCGTCATTTAATAGAGTAATTTTTAAATTTGTTTTAAATAGCTGAGATTTGCTACGCCATTTTTTTAACAAACACTTGCTGTTTAGGTGTTACAAATATTTTGTATTATTTAGTGTATTCATAGACGAAAATGTATGCAGATTAAAAGAAAAATTGTTATTATTATTTACAAATCGTTTCTTATATTGTGATAACCGAGAGTGTGTGTTTATAACCTAGCATTGTAAATTCGTGTATCTATGTTATAATCTATGCTCCACTTATTTTCCAAAGGCCACGTCAACTGTTTTAATATAGACGGCGATGATTACGTACTATTATTATTATGTTCTCAAACATTACATATGCTTAACAATCTTATAAATAACATACTGGAAGATTCTAAAGTGCCTACATATGTAACAATTACATGAGATCTAATTAATAGAATCAGGCGTTAGTTTGTGGAAGTCTATACAAAACCCTAATAGACCAATCTACAAGCAATACTCTGCGAAAAATCCTATTAACTATGTTATTAATTGAGACTCAATGAGCCCTGTTCGTAGAGGCAACATCTTGGATTTCCGTGAAACGAAAAATTTTGCTCCGAAAAGTATTAAAGTCGAAGCGAAGCGTGCGTCGAAACTTTACTTTTAAGATATATCAAATTATTAAACCATAATATAAATGTGGTTCGGGGTTGTTTTTGGAACAAAAATTCGTTAAATCGGTTAAGCCGTTTAAACTTAACAAAAAAAGAAAAGCCAATGCTTGGACCCTGGTTCGTTCCATTTTGGTTTGTTGCGTATATGTTTTTGATTTAAACAATGGATTAGGCAAAATGAGCCATACACAGGATGTGTTTAATGTGTGAATTATATAAAACATATTTACTTGCTGCACACTTTGCCTTCGTGTTTTAAAACATAAATCACAACTAAAATCTTAATGTTCGTTTCTGTTTGTGTCCCGTTTAAACTATTCATTCTAGTTATTTGTGAAACGCGTTTAAGTACGCATTTATATCTTTGGCTTTCCTGTGTGTATAACTTTGTGTTTGTTATAATAAATAAATAATTTCTCTTTGCAATTAAACGATGCAATGTAGGATAAAAAAGTGTAGTTTTAACAGGTGCTAGTCGAGACTATATTAGATCGGCGAGGTCATCCAGACTGGTTCTCAATTTGCCCCTCAATACAGCATTACAAAACTTGCAATTTGAACTCGTAAAAATATCGACGCTAAAATCCATTTCAAATTACGAAATTGGAGCGATTAAATTAATAAATTCTTCAATTTAATTTCACACATTTAAATTGAGAAACAACAAATAATAGAGATGTGTCGTTAAAAAAATGTCTGTAAGCAGTGTTTTACAGTTGCAATAATAAATAAAAAAATTAAATTCTGCTGATATTATCTGTGTAAACATTTAATGTGCTTAATCCAATGAAATAAGATACTTAATGTGAGTTCGTTTAATTAATTCAGTGTAATTAACATCTACCGTCATTGGCATTATCAATTAGATATTTGACACCAAGGAGTCGATTAGATAGCGGAGTCATGTCGTACCTTCCTTGTACTACGATAGGTGTAAAACATAAAAACACGAATTCCAAATTCAAATATTACCAGTCTCAATGTCATCGCTCCCGCGCCTCTGTAACCATCTTTGCACTATGTCTATACTGGTTTCCTCACCAGCCAACATTTTCTCAACGCATAATTACGCAACAAAAAAACTAAACCACAATCGCTCATCACTGATTTACACCACAGATTACATAGTAAAAAAGAAACGCAGTTCGCGCGCAAATTTGACAGCCGCCTAATTCGAAATATTCCAATTTTTAAATCACACGAGACGCGAGTAAACAAACGCGCGATTTATTTTTACAACAGCGCAATATTTTACGCGGCAATTCGGACTTTAATGTCACGTGGCGAATGTCACATATCGATGTACAGTTAGTAAGACCGCCGGTTAGGTAATGGCCGTCACGACGGCAGTTCGAAGAAGGGGGGTGAGCGAGTGCCTCGCAAGCTTATTGAATTACAATGGAAAAGAAACAAATGCCGATAGACTGGTATTTGATGGTACATCGATGTCAGCTATCATATTTCGTAACGGAATATTGGTTAACAGCGGCAAATTAAATCAATATTTATACCTAATGGCTAATAAAGAATAGTGTTTTTTCATTTCATTGTACGATGGTCTGCGGAATAATGTACAAAATGATTTTTCGAATTCGTAATTACTTAAACAATGTTTTCATACATTATCTTGTACTACTTTAGTGTTGTAATTAAATTAATAACCTTAGAATATAATCAAATAATACAGCTGTAAAACGATAGTGAATATATTTTACGATAACTGACATTATTTTATCATACCTAACTGTATCATATCAAACCTTATTGAAAGTTTGGATTTGTTATGCTAGTTTTAAAATATTGTCCTCGTCACGATTGATACAATTTGTACACCAATCATTTATCATCCATATTTCTGATAACATTTACTTTAAACAGTAGCAGTGATTAATTAAAACATATTCGCCCTAATCATCTTAATTTATAATGAACAGATAAGAAACTTTAATTTCGCAGATTTCTTTTCACTTTCATGTTTAATGTGAACACTCCACAGTGAGTTGAAATTACGATCCGCCCGGTTATAAAAAACAAATTAATATATACCATTCATTCATTCTCGGTTATATTTGAATGTTATTTCGAAAATGATAATTACATACTTAATTTACCTTATGAGTTGTAAATATGTCATTTTAGCTTGGAAAAAAGAGCTGTCATTGAACGTTAATAAAAAATCAAATAAGTGACAATTGACAGCTCATATGATAACCTCGTTGCTTTTAGGTTAATGCGTCGTGTTACTTATTATAAAAATATTTTGTCAGATTTCATTTCTTAAAAATACACTCAAATGTACAGCTGCAAAAAAAATTGTCTGCTAATCATTTCAGGTTTTTCATTACTTAGTATTTTTAATACTTCTAAAATGCTATCTAGAAAAAATATTTGATTTTGTTTCTGTTGATGGATTTTGTAATTTATGTTACACATATATATTCAACTGCATTAGTGTGTATTGTTTAGACGATAAACTTTCCATACCGATTTTGTATTTCTTCTGATTTGTCATAAAAATAATATATCAAAAAAATCACTAATGTCAATAAAATCACATTTATTGACAATTGACCCTTGAATATAACCTCTTCTGGCAATAGAGTAAAGTACGTTAAATATATTATTGTGATAAAAAATCTTTAAAATTTTGGTGTCTCTTGTTTTTGCTGCATCTTTAATACTGGGTGGCGCAAAAGTAAAGACCCTATTTGCTACGGCTATAACATTTTTTCTAAATTAGAAAACTAGATTTAGATTTTTTAATGTATATTTGTGCCATTAAATTTCGTACCATTAGGATTTAAAGATGATGTCTTTTAAAAAATGTTATAGTTGAACCAAATAGGGTCTACTTTTGCGCCACCCAGTACAATGAATAGGCTAAACTAATGGAGAAAAATTATGAAGGATACATTTAATGTTAGTAGGACTTGAAACTTCAAGAGGAAGAGTATCCTTTGAGATAAATTTAAAATAAAATGTTAACAAGTAAAGTGTTAAGTCAAAATCCTCTAAGTGTGATTGGATGAAGCAAACTCCGATTACTATATTCATTTCGCACTTAAGTTAAATCGGTTGTCAAGTCGACATTGCCGTATGACATACCGGGATTTGATAAATACTCGATTATTGCTTTGACGTGCGTATAACGGCGATCCTATGCGAAGAGGTTATATTCCTTTTACTAAAATTTAAGCGATTAATATTCTTTATGGTCTATAAAAACGATAGCAGCTTTTTTATATTTTATCGTTTGCCTTCCGTGCTTACGGCTATTCCATTATTATTTTGCATTATAAATATCGACAAATACATTATATACTTTCCAAATGCTGTGTTTATAATCTGTCACTCAAAATTTACGGCTAGATTCTAGAGGAGTGTCAATACAATTATATTATAAACTGTTTATATATAATATTGAATATAAGAATTAGTTTTTGATTGGAATCGATTAAAACATTTGAAAGATTATATTCTTCGGATTCATAGCATATCCGACATTACATTACTCTGTGGTTGTTTTCTAGACAGAGACAATTTAGGCGGGAACATGGAGATTTCCTCACGATTCCTCAAAATAATGTAGGCGACTAACTCATAATGTTCCACTACAGTTCAGTTTAGAAACCCAAGTATGTTTTGATGCGTTCTTTTGCTTGCAAGTTTATTAAAAACCAGTGTTGCCTACAGGAACTATATTTACACTTGTCCGGGACATTTCACAATTAATAAGTATTTTTGTAACGTCAAAAACTAGGCAAGACGCGTTCCAAAATCTTCAAAACCCCTGTCGATGTTTTATCAAATGTTCTAACTTAATATTGTGTTATATGAATGACATTTATAAAAAGACTAAAATTAATTTAAACCATTGACAGTTACTATAAAGAAGAGATATCTGTAGACAAGAAATCAATAAACGCACCATAAAAACGAAGGCAAGTACAATAGCAATTGGCGACTGGTCGTGCAATCACGAAGATGTAATTTCCCTCTAAACATTCATGAATATTGTAATTAGACATTCAATAAACGCCTACTACAGAAAAAGGGCTCGCAATATAATTGCTAGTAATTAGATTCGGCAAAAATTAAGTTGTACCAAGACAATATTTTGTATCCCAGACGTATAACAAAGCGTATACGTTTTTCAAAGCAACAAATTTTAACAGACACGATTGAATATAAGCTGTGAAATTCCAAACCGCAAATTAATTTTGAGTTAACTATCACTTTCGATTCTCGACTCATTTCTCCTATATTTTTTATTAGAAACTGAATTTGTGCTGGTAACTTTTTGAAAGCTTAGCTTACGGATGGGTTACAATAGGATAGGATTAAAATACGAAAGTATCTACACCTGAACTGCTAACACGGCACGCTTAAAATAAAACATGTTTTTGATGCCACTGCCTGCCTCTTCTAGAGTTATTTGTTTATCCCATCCACGATGTTAATTATATATTTTTAATATTTATATTCCAATATTTGTAGTACACCACCAAAGTATAACACAATTTATTAATACGATTTATCCACACATTATATACGAGCAATGTATAACATAAAATGCTGGATGTCTACAGACTAAGTATATAAGCACCGATTCTAAAACTTGAATGTTCTGACCAGATGGTACGAGGGGTCTAATTAAAGCCAATTTCAGCTCGCCTCTTAATTAAAGAAGTACGAGGTATGGAGACAGCAATTAAGACGACGTGCTGTGAAATTTGCAACAATTTTGTAAGCCATTAATTATTCGGATATAGCCAGGAAGCCATTAACAGGCGGTTAATGTGTGGTGATTCCAGGCCATTTTTAGCTTTGGATTTTTTGTATTGAATGTATCATTACAACCAGTAATGTCGATGATCTTGACATATTTCAATTGTATTGAAGTAGATCTAAAAAATTAAACTTGTCCTTTAAACTAGCCCCAAAATATTTTTCATTCTGTTATCGTAAGTAAACGATTTGGTAAATGGTGAGGGAATATTTTTTATCATATCACGTGCCACTTTACAAATTCACGAACGTGACGAAACATAAATTCAGCTCTATAGAAGTTTATTAAGTAATGAATTTAATACGTTCAGAATATACGCAGCAAACGTTCGTTCTATCGAATTAGCTTTTGGAAGGATATAGTTGAATGATAAAAGCTCCAGAAGGTTATATATTAAATAAGTAATTAAAGATCTAAACAAATATTTTGATTCTGTTAGGGAATTACTTTTAGAAAGTCCGTCATGTATGTAACATATACGTATTTCGACACAGAATGCCATACGAACAATACTGTCTTATGCCGCGAAATCATTTGATCTCTATCGTGACTCATAGGAACGTGACTAGACGCGTGGTTGGCATTAAAGAGATTTATTTTGACAATTCATCAATGATCGTGATCAATAAATCTTAATAAATATAAACACCATTACAGGTTTACATTTTAGGTACATTACCATAAGGCGAAACCGGTGCACTGATTACTCACAATGACTTCCTTCTTTTCTCTTCTGAGCCAAGAACGAGAAAGCGAGAAACCTAACACGAGTCTCGAATTAAGGATCGGTTGGGAAAGTACGAATGTAAGCACTGTGTGCGCGAAGAGTGAAACCTTTTTTGACATGGATCTCGTCAAATAAGGTTGACGAGACTCACAGAATCGATTGTTTTAGGTAGAAAATTACGATTAGTGTCTGTAGCCTGTGAAATGTTTTGTCTCTTTTTCACTAATTTACGCGATATCATCTGTCTCATATGTATCGTATATCTTGGCAATTGTATGGTGTATATAACCTGGGATTGATTCGATGGTTAACGTTAATGACGATTCGGTAGAAGAACTCAATTGCTTTTTTATGATAAAGAAAAAGAGCTAAAATGTCAGACTGACATTACGGCTTTTTATACATCGTAATCACTGTCTCTTAAGTGTGACGATATTCGGAGATATTCGGATTCAAATATATACATAAAATCACGAGCCTTAAATAAATAAAAGCTAAATTTATATTTAAAAAGAGGTCAATTCAAAGGCGTAGAGCGGACGGAAGAACTGGCAAGAAACTCGTCCACTCTTTTTTAACGGCAAGTATATTTTACAAAAATTTTGTGGGGGCTGTACCATCACCGAGTAGATACAAATACCAACTTAAGCTACACCTTCAAGAATCTGAAATAGAAACGTCCACCCACATCATAGTGATAATAAAACGTAAACACAATGTGACGTGAAATTAGCATAATTCAAAATTAATATTTTCACCGCTTGCCCAAACTAAACTCCGAATTTTCATTCAGCAAATAGCCTCCGTTCACGAGCAATTTATAGATACACTAGGAGATCTTTGTAATATATAATTAATAGTTGGATACATATTTTTGAAATAACATTAACACGCTTACACGCAGTCATATTATGTTTTAATAGATAAGATAGTATAAATCTGATAATTCGGAACTATTAGTTTTGATATGAGACGTATTTTAAATCAATATAGAAATTCCTTTTGTTTTAATCTTATTTGAAAGTTATGTTATTACAAAATAAACTAGCAATAAACATAAATAAAAAAATACATAAATTTACAAGATATTCTTCATCGATACCTATTTATAAAGTCTACGAAACAAAAAGTTAATGACTAGACTGAAAATAGATGAAGACACTTATCAAAAAGACGTTGATTTTTAATATGAAAATTTGAATAACCACTTCATCGAATTTTAAGAATTTAAGCCAAAATAATTCCTGATAATCATACCGTATAACGGACGGTGGTCTCCAAGTTGCAAGAACTGGGGTTGGAAGCTCCGTCTGCCGCTCTGCTCACCAGACATTTTAGTAGTAGTTGTAGTACTTTTTCCAGAATTTGGATAACTTTATGGCGGGAAAAAATTCAAGAGGCAGCACTAAGCTACCACTACGCTGGTAAAGTTGCATTGATTGCATGGGTGTTTACTTCGATTAATACAAAAAAATACATTAAAAATAAAACGATAAGGAGTTAAGTGTAAAGGTACATTTAAATTAATCCCACCAATAATGATTTAAACGGCTGAATTACTTCTCTAAGATTTCATTTTACTCCATTCCCGAGAGACAATTTTAACCTATGTAGGTAACACTCACTAAACATTTAACTTCAATTAAATTTTCTAAGTATATAAGTGTCATTAATGTGTAAATTTGTTTTCAATTTAGATTCATTTGTTTTACTAAAAAGCTCAAGCAAAAGATATTCAGAAAAGCTATTTCAATTTATTAACTAAACTTTGCTTTGTCTTTGTCGTATATATGTGCATAGATAGCGGCCTAGATTTCTCTATTAAACCTTTTATCATGTAATTGAAAATATGTTACCAACAAAGAATGGATCGAAAGTGTTTATTTGTGTTAAAGATATTTAAATAAAACTTTAACAGATAAAAAGGAGATTTTATATATTATCTGTCGCGTCAAAGAGAAACAATATTTGCATTGAATATAAAAGATCCAACACACGCTGTGTTTCGTTACGTGTAACTATAGAATACAAATACTATGTCTCTTTAAAGGAATGATAATGGAACGACTCAAATATACTTACCGTTGCATCCAAGATAAATATTACTGAACAATTATTAAGGAAATTTTGGAATGTGTAATAGAAACCACGACAGATGAATTGTTTCAATTAAAACGCCACATTTAACATTCATCTGGTAACAATTGTCCTCATTTTATTTGTCTTTTAAAAAGACGTATCGCTTCACGTAAAATGTGGATAAGTTTTATGTTATCTAAAGCAATATTTTAACAAACACATGGAAGTATTTATCGGGACTGCATCAGAAAAGCATTGACACTTGGTGAAGAAATATGGTGTATAATTTACTTTCTCCACGAGTGCTACTATACTTCTACTACTTGTAGTAAGTAGTAGAAGTGCACTCAAGATAAATCACTCAAACACATATGCTCCGATTCAGACCACGGTATATCTAAAACGTGCTTTCAAATCACCGGTTTTGCACCTTGAGATTGGTATAACAAATGAAAAGTGACGCTTAGAGGCCTCAGACTAAACTTACTATTTCTGATGGATAAATTTTTACTGCATCCAAAACACCTTTAGGTTCCATGCATCAAACGCAACTGTTGGGTTTAACAAAAGCATCGTACGCGAGTCGAATTCACCCTGTTTTATGACAAATATCGTCGGATAACCGAGAGTTCGAAGAAAGAAGTTTTTATACAAATTTAATATTACTCAATAAACCTGACCTTCGGATGTTTGCTTGTCATGTAAACCATGACAAGTATTGATGGCTCTACCAGGCGAATCATGATCGTTAAATTAGATTTATGGACGAGATGAATATATGATTATTTTAGAAATACTTAACTTGCTTACACACTAAGTAACAATTAAGTATATATATATTTGTGGCGTGCGAATTCAGATAGTTATTGGACTGAGAATTTAGACGAGGAATTGTTCATTTTAAGCTTTGTGCTCCAGTTTTAATATTAAACTATCGTTATAGAACTACCATTGTTAAAAAATCCAAAACTGAACGCAGTAAATCAAAATAAATTGCATCGATATTAATAACACACGCTGCAAGACATAAATCGAACGTAATTGCTGCAATATAGACAGTTATGATTCAACTAATGACCACTGTCTTATCGCAAAAACGTATATTTTTAGCAGTGTTTAGTGGTTTTAGCGATGTCGGTACATTGGGCCTCTGGGCTGTTAACGATGAAGGACTAATCAGGGCATGTCCTCTTTCCGGGTACATACCATCAAGTTTCGACCTACGCGCAATCAGATTAATTAAAAAATAGAACTGCTTTTTGCGTTCCGCATGCGATAAGATTTCGAATTTTAGAATTCTTTATAAATGTTATGTTAGAAGAGGAGGGTAGGCAGACCAAAAAAGGTGGGAAGATGATGTAGCGGAAATCACAGGAGACGACTGGATGAAAATGAGCCAAGACAGGGGAAATTGGAAGAAAATGGAGGCATTTACCCAAACGGGGTCCGATATAAATTTCAACCACTAAAATCAATATAACAACTAACATACATATAAAAAATAATAATAACATAACTAATAAAAACGTTGTTAAACAACGTTAAAAATAAAGGTGTTTTGTAAATGTACGTCGTCGTATAAATAAAGAGTGGTTAAGTTAAACGAGCAAGCTATTAGCAACGCTTGATCGCATTTTGTTATTACAAATATATGACGACATTAATCCGGATTAAAACTGATTACATTCAATGCAACTAAACTACCCAATTAAATATAAATCTAAATCACAAAATGTGGGTTGAAATTAATTTTATGACCGATAGAAAATGTATTAATATTTTTAACGGATGTCACCTAAATTTCCTCAGCCTGCCTCATATTTTAGTTAAACATTACGAGAAACCCTTAATATTGGCGGCTTCATAACAACTGTCTTTTCGTACATGCAATAGATAGACTATAGATAGATGGGTCTCCCAGCCCCACCCTCACCATCCACTTACGCCTTATCGGTGCATACTCGTTCATACCTTCCATGTAACCGAACCACCTGAGCATGCCCTTTCGTATCCTCCATCATTCTATCACTACATCGTCTTCCTTCCATCTTGATATATTATAAATTATCTTTGTTTGTTTATCAGTTAGCACCACACACAAATATAGTTTTTGACTGGCGACCACCAAATGGCAAGCGCTCCCGTGGACACCCTGTCCATACGTGGCGCCGAAGTGTTGAAAGCGAGTTACGAGTCGTTGGACTTAGGTGAAACGAGGTCAAAAGTACAGCCGTAGATAGGCGGGAGTGGCGTACGGTTAGTAGAGACCCACTGCACCTCATGGTTGCCATAGGACAACAAAACAACCACACACAAGCTATAAATAGCTTATTTTGGGGCTAACCGATATATATAAATTATTATTAACAGTCTGCGTTTTTTTTTTACCTTTTTTCTTATCACTGTTTCGCACAAGACGTCGCGAGGTGTGTGATCTAATGGTTGCATCACAAGGAGTTTGTGAATAACTTTGCGATTTAATAGCGGAGAGCTCTTGCCGTTCTATGCCCTTGATTTGTGAATGTAAATTTAGAAACAAATTTGAAATATAACGTTAATTTCAACGTTAATTAGTAGTGTATTGATAAATGTATTTGGTATAAATGCATAAGAAATGAAATGTTACCATTTTGAATGTTCAAACGAATGTCAAGTAATAATTTACAACGCCATATTTAGGCCGAGTCGTGTATCAATTTAACGAGCTAGTCGTGGCCATACTAAGAAACTTGTTACACGTAAGTGTTACTGATTCCTAATCGTAAACTGGATTGCATAGATTCTCACCTAAATAAATCTTGAGATTATAAAACCGTCTCTAGCACGAAAGTGTTTGTTACGCTAAAATAGTTTTTTTAGGCCTTAAATTTTCTGTTTTTAAGTTACCCAACTAACGAGTTTCACGAGACACAGACAGATCCCTATAGTCTAAGGCTAACGATAAGTTAATTAAAAATAAAGCGATACAATAAAGGTGCTTAGATGTAAATCACAGCTGTCAATATTGTGGCTGCTATTAACCAGTGTAACGACAAGGTCATTCACCCGAGACTGGGTCAAATAAAATATAGAATATTTCTAACCGTTGCACATTAATACGACATTATTTGTTTCCCACTGTCAGCTGTTTTAAGCTTTAAGCCTTTTGCTGCTATATAATGTAAGCAAGAATGTAATATAATATAATGACAAAGTCTAACGTACCTTTTGTCAGTTTGCACTTTATAAGAGATATTTGACCATGGCGTTATTTAAGATACATTAGAATTTTTATACCGTTTGAGTTTAAAACCTATAAAATTTAATTAAAAAACACACAAAGTTAACACAACGTATAGAAAGTAAACATTCGAGTCATGTAACTGAGTAAAATATACTATTGTATAGAGCTCATTATACGAATACATTGATATATGATCCGCAATGACTTATAGATATGGATCGTTGTGAGAAAATTAGCATGTGTATTGATAAATGCATTCGTAGTACATTGATCATACCAGTTTTCATTGAAAAGATAATTGAGTATCACAAACACTATCGATCTCGTAATAAAGACAATGTCAAAGACTACATTTTTTACAAACCAGTTTTTAAAACATTTGAATTTTGAAGAACAATTCTAAATTCAAAAATATGAAAACCACCTGTTCCTTTTTCACCGGTTGGTAAATGACTAAACTCTCACTACTTCTTTATAGGGAGAAACAGAAATTATAAGACGTGGCAGACAATTATGGAAAACTGAAGAAATAATACAATGATTTGCGACAGCCTTGTTTTTATTGCCTTATACAGCTCGTATTTAATTTTCAATAATTAATATTCGCCCTTTACGCCATTTCACTACCGACACACAGTTATAAATAATATGAAATAATATACTGCCGTTATCAATACAGATGAGACGCTACGCGATGTCTGTTTTCTTTATTGACGTTTTATTTTTATTTAATTTCTTCGCCTGTTGTAAATGTTACAGCTAATAGTTCCAAACACTATTATTATTATATATTTAATGATTTAGAAGTTAAGAGTAGCGGAGATTTTGCCATTTCATCTCGTCCGCTCTATGAGTAAATGTATCTAGTGAATGTAAATGAAGGAACATAATTTTAATGTTTTGATGAGACTCATAGGTACAATTTATCGTATTGTTTATG
Organism: Pontia daplidice; assembly: GCA_963693355.1. NCBI lineage: Eukaryota > Metazoa > Arthropoda > Insecta > Lepidoptera > Pieridae > Pontia > Pontia daplidice. Next base: position 495,957 of record CAVNZL010000138.1, on the reverse strand, counting down.
AAATATACAGCCTGTATAAACCTTTATCCACACTTTACACTTACTTCCTATTGCAACGTGAACCAATCTTTATGCTGGTCATAAAATTTACTATATAACCTTATCATAAGTTTATTGATCGCAAATCACATTGAAACACCCGTTTATTATGCCACAATAAATGTGTTTGATCTATTACTTATAAACGAAGCGATATGAAAATACACATAAAACATTTTAGTAGCGAATTTTAAATTATCCTCATACATCATTTCGACTACCTAGACCGAACAGGAGGTACGCTTCTCCATAAGTATTTTATGAGTTGGTTAGCAATGTGAAAGCTAATTATAGCTTACCTTGACGCTAACGGATGGTGTGTGAATGAAAAGATTTGAATTACTGTCTCTTACAAATAGTCATGATCAGATGTAATAAATGTTGAATCACGGAATAAATATCGAAATCGAATCGTTACGCCGCACGATGAAATATGTCAGGTTTATAGACAGTAGACGATCAACAGAGTTTATGATTAGTTGGAAGCTGCGAGCGCTCTCAAGTATTAACTAGAACTTTTCGCAGCAAAATAGCAGGAAATAGTCACTTTTGGTCATTTGGAACATATCATTTACAATAATATAGTTATAATCACACAAACTATGACGTCAAATCGACACGCGTAAAGAAGCTAGTTTTACATATTTTGTGTTGTCATTGATATAAAAGAAAAACGCCTTAGCATTTATAACGGCAAAGTCAACGTTGCCCGTCTATCAAATATCGAAGCTCTTAGATATTTTCACGTCAAATGCTTCTTTAATTAAATGAAGACTTGCTGAACTATTAAATTTATTTATTTATATAAGTCACGCCTGTTTCCCATTAGGGTAGGCAGAGACCACAGACCTCCACTTGCTACGATCCTTGCATACCTCTCTCGCTTCTTCCATACTCATTAAATTCATCGTGCATTTTCGTCGGTTATGGGTGCTTTTGACCTGCCCTTTTTACAGAACGTTCTGAATCTAATCCAAAAACGTTCAAGCAGGTCTCCCAGCCCCACACTCGCCTTATATATACGCCTTGTCAGTCAGACCTATCAAATAGACATGGAAAGGTTTTATTTTCCTCTAAACTCTAGTATTTCTTGTAGTATTTGTTGGTATTGTTAGATTCTAATTGTGATATATTTCTTTTAAAATATTAGGTGGTACAACAAAATAAAGATAGAAAATACGTATATTTATTTAAAGGTGTAAGAAATAAGATGAGTGCCGCTAATGGATGCGGAAAACATGTCATCTCAGAGATAAGGGCAGAGAAAAGATATGTTTTTCGTCAGGTCTAACTGGGATGTATATTTTTTTTTTTTTTTTTTATATATATACACATCATATATCTGTATACTGATCGATTTTTATTTATCGATTAAAATCCCGCACCTGCGATACTTATTAATTATATTCTGTTTTTGTTGATAAAACTGCAACAGAAACACATCATCTGTGAATTTTGATCACAGTTCATGAGATACACAGCGAAGTAGGTAAAACCCGCACACAAATGCGATAATATATTATATGTAGTTTCGAATAGTCTTAAAATGTATCGGTTGCTAATTACTTTTCGAGAAAAACATGTTTAATTATGTTCATTGACGTTTTATAAACATTAACCTCAAAAGATAAAACCGTTCTATTGTCTAACAAAAAATGCGAACTATTACTAGATAATGTTAATATGATGTTACCAAATCCTAACGTCATTAAGAATCATGTTTGCACTCGTAAAAATCCTTTGATGTGAAGGTAAACAATAATAGTCGGCTTGTTAAAATCCACATTTCACGAGGTCGGGTAATAAATGTCGCGGGGATCAGCTGTTGAAATATAACATAGAACAGTTAACTAGTTTATTAGCAATGAAAACTTATCCATTTCTACGCCAATACAATAAGCGGGTTTGTTAGATTGAAGGGGGCAAGTCTCAGGAGCCACTGATGCGAATTGAATAAATATTTATATGTTGACACTCACCGTGGAACGCTGTATAAAGGCTATATAGCTATTAACGCTGAAAATAAACGAAAATGGTTCCCTTACGCACATATTTCTGTTATTTAACCGCAGGGTCACCTAGTTGATGAAATAAAATATGCTGTTGACAGTCTAATCGCTCGTAAGCTTACCTCGTTTTCAGAATGTAAATTAAACAGCTCTACATTATTATCGAAATTAGATTTTTATGAATAAACATACTCAACTGAACATGAAACGGCTTAACATTGGGGCAGAATAATACAAATTTACTGTGGAGTAATAGAATACAGTTTCCGTTACATATTCCAATAACTTAAACACACGTGTAAATCACCAAGATTCTCTAAATTATCCAATTATTAAATACCATATAATTTACTCACATTATTAATAACTTTAAATAATTCATAGAATCTAATAGAAAACCATAGTATACAATTCTAATAGACCAATTTACTAGCAATACTCAACGATAAACCCATAACCACAATACCGGAGCATTCTCAGGATGACTCTAGGAAAACAGTACATTATAAAATTAAAAACTCACCTTTCCACATATCGTTAGATTTATGTTACATTTCACGCAGCACATTAGAGCGAGTAAGCAGAACTGACTGGTAAACATTCATTATCTGCGACGTCACAAGATATGCTGATACTTTTCATTGACGGCTGATAGTTGATACTAATTATAGGATAGTGTAGCGTTAACGCGTTATCTAAAAGACCTATAACTAATTTTGGCTGCCAAAACTCAACATTGAGTTACGAGCGGTTCGTTTTAAAATATATTTGTAAAATCAACGTAGGTTTCTTAGTTTTAAAATATATTTAGTCCAATTATGGAGAAACGGGATAAAATTTATTTATTTATTTAAATTTTAGTTATTCTTACAGCTTATCTATTATAATTCGGAATACACAATTGGACACACACAAAACACAGTTAACAGTACAAAATTACATTGATTTTACAACAATTCTATTATGTGTCAAGGACAAAGCCATCATGACAAATGATATCATAATTTTTAATGTATGCTAATGATATGTGCAACGAATATACTCTTTAAAAGTTCCATACTTCAAAACGGTATATTTAAATTTGAATTAATTTCCCGAGCAGTCCGAGTCTCAAAAGTCCGAGTTTCAAATTTATCCAAAGAAATAATGGGTGCTGCAAAATATTAAGCTGCAACTTCTTTTCTCAATTAGAAAACTAAAATTAGTTTTTTTGTATATGTTTGTGCTATGAACATTAATTTTTGAGTTGAAATGTTTTAAAAATTTGAAAATTTGAATGTAAACGTAATGCAAAAACAAACATTTAATGAATAATAATTGCGTGGCAAAATATACTCGTATAGTAGATAATAGATAATATAAGAATAAACGTGATATTAAGATTAATGTTCTAATATAAAGAAAGCTAGATAGGGTGGAGCAACCGAAACATCACGAGTGCATTTGTATTTTGTGTGAAAACAAAAAAAAAATACTGCAAGTTTTCGTCTGTATTTTAGACCGTTTTCAAAAGGTATTATTATATTATACTTTTGATATTTATAGAGATTCTGTACGATTCTGCATTTTCCTGTTTTTCACATACCCACTTTTCCTTTATTTCTTATTGGAGTTAGTTGAACCAACGCCTTTTTTAAAAAACAACCAAAAAATACATTTACAAACACAAATATAGGCTGAAACAATAACATGTTATTCTAATTTTTATAATCTTTTCTTCGTTAGAAGAAACACTCTTTAATTTGTTATTTTCCCGAGAGTGAACTGTCAAACAGTAATTTTATTTCAGCGCGCAACATCGAACCTATATTTTGGCTAAACATCCTACTCACCTTGCCCCAAACCCTCACTCAAGATTTCCTTGAGCGAGGGTATAAAACTAAATTACTATACACGGTTTGGCAAAGGGATAAATTACCAGACTCATCGCGGTAAATTGCTCGGAACAGTTAACGGAAAAGTTAATTCGGTATTAAAACATCAACACACATATCACATTTCCGTATAAATGAGTCAAAGAATTCAATAGAGCTTTCAATAACGTTCTGTGAAAGCTTTAATTGCATTTTGCATATTATATTTCACATTGAATTTCCATTTCCCGCAAACGCGACATATGCATGGGATGCAGCCTATTCAGCAGTATAGGCTTTTGTGTTGAATAGAATCATGACTTAATACATTTAATACAATTGTGTCATAAAATGATTTTAGGTATTTAGAATGACAGGATGAGTCGGCGCAATGGCTAACGCATAACCTAAAACTCATACTATGAAGGAAAACGTGAGGTAATCAACCCTTTAAAGCTGAAAACAAACATGTACTATATATGAAAAATTACATGTTATAAAAGTAACTGGTATTTAAAAGTAGTGATATAATTAGTGAATTATTTTTAATTGACGTTAAACGATCTACATAAATAAATATATTTTGGACTCGTCTCTTCTACGCTTTTGAAACTGGAAGTGAATATATTTCATGTAACTGAAATTATTTTCTGATATAGCAGACTTATAAATGTGCAAAGGTTAATTATATTTAGATTAACCTGATGAATTGTGTTAGGCCTTACTAGTTAACATTTATTTTTTATTAAAGACCTAACGATTCACTGTCTCCAAAAGAAATCAAAAGCATAATTTCATTCAATCAATACTATTTTCCATATGTGTACGTAATTAAGCATTAATTACTGAAATATCTCTGTCAAAAACACTGTATTTAGAAAATAAAAATCCTTGCTGAGAGGCATAGCAATTTTATATAAATATTTTCTAATCTGCAAAATCACTATTAGAAAATACGGTCATACGCGGCCGCTATCAGATGTGCGCCGTTATGTCGATATTAATGTTAGTTTATACACGCTCGTAGGCCAACGCTCGTTACGAATATCATTTTTCACGTTGAAGTTGAAATGGAAATAGGTATTACTTTAAATCATTTAAGTTTTAAATATTTGGACAAATTTAATGCATTAACGTTAATCGTTTAACATTGATCGTATGTAAAATATTATTTTGGATCGTCCCTGGCACTGTGCCAGTACGTCAGTATTAGATTTTTGTATTTATCCCTGAACAAATTATTGTGTACTAACATTTTATTCTGTTTAATTATAATAACTAAATACGTTACATTAACTAATATTAGTTAAAGTCGTTGTAAGCGTGAACGGGTGAAAATTGATTAATATTTGAACGATGCTTTGTAGAACGGCTTAAAATCTTAAAGTATGTTCTCCATATAAATTAATTCTGTAGAACATAGAACATCTTAAAAGTATGTTCTCAATATATTAATTCTTAACAATAATATTTTAATTAACTTTAGTTTATTATTATTGTATATCAATAATTGACATATAATTATTATTAATAAAAATATTAGATTTTATTTTTTTATTAAAATTATTTAATTTCACGTTCAACAAAAAAGTTATTATGGGCGACCCCATAACAATTTATTTCAATCTGTTTTTTCGTTTGTTGTTTCAGCAGAAATACACCAACACATCACCTGTCTCCCTATCACGACTGAGGTACAGCCTCAGTACGGACCAGCGTTGCTGAACGAACCCAGCTATGATTCAAAAATAAAAGATAAGTTCCACAGTCTCCTTGAGTCACTTCAACTCCTTTCAATGGTTACTTTAAAAGCCCGGCCCTAAATTAAATTTCCCCGCATCGCAGAATATGCAGTACTTCGAATCTTGATCCAATTTAAGCGACTCATATGTACGGATTCTACGAAATAGAAAAGTTTTGAATCGCGTAGCATACGCTTATGAAATTTCTTCGTACTGAATACATAAAAGTATTTATTAAATTGATCGTTAACGAAAAAACCGTTCCATCATTGAGACTTGCCCATCTGTCTCCATGAGGATAGTATCTTTCAAATGCTGTATAAAAATGCCAAATAGAATGAAAAAATTAAAGGAGGTTTTCATATAATGTATATACAAATAAATATCGAATTTTTCGAGGTCAAGACCCAATTTTCTTCAAATATATATGTTGAACATTGACACCGCGCGTTGGCGTTAACAGCTCCCACTTTAACCGACTTAGTATTTAGAATATCAGTGAAAATGGGCCACAATTGTCCATCGCGACACTTGGCTCACGTCCCGCCATTTTCACGTTTTCCACAAGATTTTATTTGCTCATTAATGTCACGGAGATATGATTCACACGAGATCCGATCAAAGGTAAACTTCGATTATGTACTCACTGTAAGGCAGTTTAGAATTTAAACTTACTAAGTAAAACATGTACATTTAAATCTTTCCACCTGAATGATTGAAATGTTTAAACTACTTTTGTATTACATCTCCTTGGTATAATCGGGTTTTAAATGTTTATATGTCTATGGTATTCTAAACCGGTTTTTTTTCTACAAATATATTCATATAGGGTATTTAGTGAGACTTATTCTTTTAAAAATCTGAAAATTCAGAACCAGAAAATATCGTGTCGAAGAGTCAAATTTATTTTTATAAAAAGTTTGGTTATTTTTCAGCAACAGCTGGCAAATTGAGGAAATATTTTTCTGCATCTTGTGCATTTATCGAGGAAGACTATTGATTCATAAACGTGGATGAAGCCATAGACAACAACTAGTATGTTTATAAGTTTATATATCACAACTACATTCCAGCAGTTCATAGTTGGTAACTTTGAAATAAGTTTTCACATATATTCTGTTAATGTACCCACGCTGGAATTTATTATACGGTTGACATCGTAATCTACAGAACATAGGTCTTTGGAGTTTGGGTTTATATTAAGTTTTAACCAAACACGCGAAGGGATTTAAAATAGGCGATTTTGAGTATAAATAAAAGTCAGACAGCATTTCACGCCCGCCATTAGCTTGTGTGGGTGAGGTAAGTCTTACACTTACATATGTTACTTAAATTTGCTCATCGCACAAATGATGAATCTATCTATGTTTCCATGGCAACCATTTATTTAGACTCACAACAGCGTAACCATGGCAACAAACATTTCATCTGAAATGACCGTATATTGAATCTGTAAACGAATACTGTGAGCCTTATAATGTATTTTATATGAACGTGTCAACTCAAAGGTTTATAGATAGAGGAGTTTACGATACAGTGATTATAATGAAACGGTTCATAGAAAATTTAACCTGGTATGTACAGAAAAATATTTTGTTCACTAAAAATAAATGCCAATCTTTACTATTAATTGAAAAAAAAAACAAGTCCGGTCAGACAATAGCTAGGAAAATCAACCGAATCCTTTTCGAATGGGAGCGTACATTTTTACAACAGATACATAGTAAAAAAATAAATAAATAAAGGATAAAACAATGCACTATATAAACAAAAAAAGGTACGTAAAGTAAAACTACAGCAGGCTTTAGTTTGATTTAATAATAATCGAATGCATTAAATACGCAAGTTTGCCAATCAATTGCTTTGGAATAAAACAATTCAGATAGAGCCAATACAAATTGTTCAATAGGATTTACAATAACAAGATTTCTAATTATAAAAAATGTGTTCTATATACAGAGGGCTCACGGAAAAGATCACGGCCTGTAAGACATCGGTAATATATTCGTTCTGTTTTGCAAACATTTATTCCAAACAGCTGTCAATTGTCCGGTCGTTCCAGACTGTAAACATTGGGAAAAAGTTCCAGAAAGCATTTATATCCCTTATTATGTCTGGCAGTCTCGGTTAACATCAAAGCTTTTATTTCTGAATGCATACTTCAATCATGAGTAGGCTAATATGTAAATTTTGTGTCTGCGTAATATGCATACTCTATGGTCATGTTTTCGTAACTGTGCATCAAGATTAGACATCTCGTGTTCTTTGAGTGAATTCACAACAGTCACGATTTCAGTTTTGAGCAAATAACTATTGCATTAGGATAATATCCTGTAATAATAGTAGTTAGATGATAAATAAATACCTCCTGAGTAAAAAAAATCAAGAAACGCTGCGTATGATAATACAGGTGAGGCCAATGAATCGACCGGACGCGACGACTCTGAAACCGAAAGTATCAAGAATTGACGCAAAATGGTACGTGTTCCAAATTCAAAAATAATTATAAAGTTGGAAAAAGTTTATATATAACATTAATTTTCGTCGATTTCAATAAACAGGAAGGGTTACTCTGTGCTTAATTTATTCACAGCTTTGGACCCATCGTTAGGTGTATATTTTAAACGTCCCATTATTTATTTAGCTTCTCTAATTAAGGGCGAAAAGGAAATATAGGTACGACCATCGTTGGGGTAAAGCTTTAATATGTAAATAATCTTATCTATTTTGCTATGTGAGCGAAGACATATATTTATAAAAGGAGGCTTTATTTGTGACGTCGACAATAGTGGAACGATATTCGTAATATAAGGTATATTTTCTTCAAGAAGGCAAATCAAAAGCGTTCTTTAATCAAGCCGATCTCTGTTATATATTTCTTTAAATATGGCTAAGGCATGCTCCAATGAACCACACGGTTATTAAAGACTTATCTAATTTGCCAAAAAAGTAACACAGTTTCCGAAGATTTATCAATGTTTAAAAAGTCCAACAAAGAATATTTAATGAAAACCCAAATCTCCAGAGAAAACCTGTACGATAAATGAAAAAGTTTTCTCGTTCTTTCGAAGTTTTTAAGGCCTTTAACAATCGCAATGATCCGTGGATTTGTTTGATGATTTCTTTAAAATTAATCGATGGTATAATTTAATGAAAATATAATTTTCAATACTAACAAGTAGATAAGCATGTCCGACCAAAAAAACAAACTCGTCGTATTGATAATTCGTATAGATTATAAAAGCGGAACTAATTTAATATATTTTCTTAAAAAACATTAAAACAGTTTACGTATCTTCGGGACTACGAAATGAATTACTATTGATAGTGTATAAAATATTGCAGGAACATCACAAAAGAAATATTATATATAACATATCTGCTTGCGAACATTCCAATTACAAAATAATTACAGCATGGAGGTTCACTAGCAATAAACGTCAAATTGACATACGAATTGTCACTTCGACCTGTCAACCGTCAAGGTCGCAATAACTCAAACACGAGTTAGGTAAAAATCAATAAGCCATGCTTGTTTAAGTTGATAACGATAGTTATCCAACGGCCTAATGCTACCGAATCTTATCTGTCATATCGATTTTAGTTAATATTAAAAACCGCCCATTTGACCCAAAGATGTATATTTTGGTGTGGTGTTCATATATGGCGGGAACCATACTTCCATTTTGTTACGTATTATAAAGATCACAGATATCTAATTATACCAAATACAAACGAATGTTACCTATTTCTATGATTATATATTATGTCAACCAAATATTTAAATAATTTTGCGACTTGTATTTTTTAACATTTGTGATAAACAATGCTGGCAACAAAAGGTTTGATTTGATTGGACTGTAAAAATTGCCCAGAATCCCTTTTCTCCTTGACCTATTTCTATCGGACTTTTGTATTAAAACAATGAATTTAACAAAATTGGAATATCGACAGCAGCATTAGAGATATTATATTATTTTCAGTTTTATTTAATCGACATTGTTTTTAACAATATATATTATTAGTGTTGTCAAGAAAAAGACTTATACTTTGGACTTCATTAATAAAATAGTCGAAATTTAACAAAATCATTACATCTGTTTCTGATTAATTGTCACTTACTGACAGTTTTCAGTGTGACCTGACAGTATTCTCGCTTTCATCAAAGGGACAAACACGACCATGCTTATATATAATGTTTTATAGAAAAAAAACTATATTTAATGATCATTTATTTAACACTAAAAATAACTTAATACAGTTTGTATGTAAAAGAGTTTGAATGTACTCGCGATTATCCTTGATAATAGTAGGAATGCATAATACAGACTTGTTGCGCACATTCAATGTTTTTCTAGACATTGTCAGAACAATACAAATCTTTTTGTTCTCCCAACATTCATAAAAAGCAAATTACGAATTCGTGGATTTTCAAGGTTACCACTGCATAGGCAGTCATAAAACTTGTTAAACTCGACTTAAAAACAGATCTGAATATCACCATAGCACCAATGTACCACTACCATGGGCGCAATGGTTCACTTCCACGATTGCTCACCAGTGCTTCAAGTTCAGGTACGGTCAACTTATAATGGCTGTGTTATAGATGTTATATTATGTATTAAAATGTATGTTTACTGGTTTTGTTAGCACCCATAAGCTATAAATAGCTTACCTTGGGGCTAGCATGTGAAATTTGTCGGTATAGTTATATGACCATTATACTATACGTAATTACTTCAAGTACAAAACGCCATATTAAATTGTAAATATCGTTAAAAATAATCTATCATCTGTATATATTTTCGAATAAATGTCTATATTTGAATTGAAATACCTGTGTCGTCCTCTGTATCCACTTCCATATCCATAATATTGATAAGGTCACATTTCACTATTTACAAAAGAAGGCAGCCATCGTGATTGTACGAATTTTTGTAGTGATATTTATTGATATAAAAAAGGTTGCATAGATATCACCCTAACCATGATCTGTGCCGATATTTTCCCTATGAACCGCGACAATCTACGACAGTTGTGTGAGTCTATTATTAGAAATTAGTTTTAATTTTTTTTTTTTAATTTCAACCTATTTTAGCTAAACAGTATAGTTATTTATCGACACATCTACCGCGCGTTTAAAGGTCGACTGATAAGCGCCGGCGCAGAACACAATTCCTATGTAAATTGAATAGTATTACGTACTCGTATATCTTATTAACATAGTGTATATAGTATATAATGTAATTCTAAAAATGTCATGACCGGTGTACATGAAAACGTGTATAATAAATAATGTAATAGGTAAATTCAATGTCATTTTCAGGAGTTTATTTTTTATTTTATGCGGTATATTATACAGACTTCCGTCTGGGAATAGCGTACACCGTGCGGTTGGTTTTGCCAGAGCTAGGTTTAATTTTAAAACTAAACTAGTATCTGTAAAAATACTCTATAATTTTCTTATTTAGTGTCTGTGAATGTTTGAATACGATAAAATTATTTGTACTTTTTGATTCGGTATTCAAATCAATGTTCATTTAAAATCACCAATTCCTTTTTTATAATAGAAATAATCGTACTTAAAATTCTAATTTGATTAAGTTATTTGACTATCGATAGAATAACAGTAGGTAAAGGCTTTACCGTTATTTGAAGCTAAAGCAAATAGAGAGGTGACAGAAAGATATAGTCATTAGTCATTAGGAGTAAAAAATTATTACTAGAATTTCGAATGGAATATACAGGCATTATTCAAGGATATGTCGACAAGGATAAATCTATAGTCACGTGCCACTAAAAAAGGTATCGACATTTTTATATGTAATTGAGATAACTATTATGATAGCAGTACGTTTGATAAGTGTGTTTTGTGAGCCGACTTTTATTAAATTCACTAGGAAAATATACGTTCATTTGTCAAAAATGAAAGTTTCTTTGATTTAGTTTAGTAGTTTCAGTACTGAAATCAGGAATGTTGGTTCACAGACGATGATTAGCCTAGCATGGCGGTCATCTTGCGGGTTGTCATAAAAACTTCAACCCCAAAATCCCAATAGACCAATATACAAGCAATACTCCGCAAAAAACTCGATGACTCATCGAACGCTGTTCGTAGAGGCAATGTCCTGATGATGCTCCGGTATCGGAGCGAAACGTGCGTCGAGTGGTTGTGGGTATTTCGCGGAGTATTGCTTGTATATTGGTCTATTGGGATTTTGTACTATGCACTTCCGCAAAGTGACGCCTGATTCTATTAATTAACTTCAACCCTATCAAACTGGCACGACCTCCTACCTCGAAACCGCAAATACAATGTCGCCAGGCAGCAATTACAGCGGCCCATAGAAGTATCTTCAGACCCTCGAATTTTGTCCCTATATAATATAAAAATAACCTTAACTAATATAAAATGCTAACTTCGCGAACTTCGTACCGCCTAACGGACAATTCTATAATTTTTTTTAGGCGATTATTTTTTGCCGTCTCAGAATCTCTTAATAAAGTTAAGCGTTAAAGTTCAAATTGAAGTGAAAGTATTAACAAACGAATCGTTTGTTTGCCAGTATTGTAAAGTGTTGTTTTTGGACTGTTTCAATATTTCACTCATTAACAATCATACTTTATAGAATATTCTTAAAAAAATCCAGTCGAAAAGTATCGCCATTCTGTCAGAATCTTTTGGAGTGAACAGATAATTGTAAATTGTGACTGGCAATTAATTATAGCCATTTAATTTGCAATAAAATAAAATTACGACTCCTATCTCTTAAATTGGACCCTGGTGTGCAATTTAAAATCGGTGTAGTTGTAGTTTAGGAGTCCATCGTGAACAAACATCGTGACAGGAGATTAATATATATTAAGATCAAATATTTCGACATAGATACCAATAAGATAGTATATAATAGATTAGGAATATCCGTACACAACTAGACGTGGTTATTAAATTACAGAGGAGGTATACATTATTCGGAGAACCGTGCGTCATTATTATTATAACGATAATGATATGACGCGGTCGACGCCAAGCGAGCGTCCTAATTTTGATGGGATCGCAGTCTGATGTTTTTGAAGTCAAGTGTATTTTCTATAGTTGGAAGTTTGTGCATTAAATAGCTCTTATCCCTTATAGCCCTATCTATAGCTGGGCCTCACTGGGGTCAGCGCCCATATAATATGACGATAATATTCTTGATGACTTCTCTTAAAGCCTTAGCCAGCATTGGAACTCTTGGCGTTGACATATCGAATGATGTTCAATTTCGCGATCATTTAGAGGCTTAATGCCTGCAGGTAGCTTGGTGTGTTAAGTAAGGCGAAACGGATACCACTTGCAACTTTACCAAACGCGCCACTTGGAATACTGTTCTCACCTCTGGGTGGAGTTCCACATTCATACTCTTGAAGACATCCAAAAAAGAGCGGTTCGAAACGTCGATGACAAGTCACTTTTGGATCGACTTGACTGAATTATTTCCGAGTGAAACGAAAAAAGAAAAGGGCGTATCTTAAAGACCTGGAACGTATTTGTTGGCCTCTGGTATTGTGAATATCCATGAGCGACGGTATCAGATGAGCGTCCTGCTGTCAGCGTCCAGATGGAGGAACCATCTGGTTTTTTATTGTTCACCATTTTAAAACAGTTTTCCAGGAACTTGTATCTATAATGAATACAATAGTTTTATATTAGCTGTCTTAAATATACAAATGTGCCTACATAAGGCCAAACTATAGTTAATACAATTGTGTATGTAGATGAGATTTTTATATCATTCGAATTAAGGCGTTCAACGCTTTAATCCAGGAGAAACTACAAGAATTTTCCTAAACAAGTTTTGCGGAAAATATGATTTATCTTATTTTAAAACCTGACAAATCTGTCTACGACACGATTCAAGAGTGACAGCAAACTGAGCATTATTTCAGTGTGAGAGAGAGAGATTTCTAAGCAACTTAACCCAATAACATATGATTAATCCAAGCTTTTTCTATACGTCACGTAGATTGAGAGTAAAACACAGAAGATTTGAAATCCAAATGTCCTCTAGATTAGAAAAGGCATTTATAATATAGAGAAATTATAATTGAATGATGAAATTTTAGCTCCGAGTCTCGCAAATATTTTGTACATGTGAGTATTAATTGCGCACGTAGTAAACAACCTTGGTGCACGCCCAAACTGAATACATTGTAGACTAGTACCTATTCACTAAGCAAATTCTCTAGAATACATCTTGTATTTGAATACCTTCGTTAAGTGGCAATATAACTGAAACAGAAGGTTTATGTTAATTAAATGTCACCCAACAAGAAGTATTTAAATTGAACACTTATTTGTAAAATCGATATGAATTGCCGCAAGGAATCGCAATTATAGGAAATGAGCTTTTCCCAAAATATATTTACGAATATCATTAACAATACTAAACACTGTATTTATCGTCATCAGTATTTTCATCGCTATATTATTACTGTAAATTATATTTCCTTACAAGTCTTGCGTGTCTCAAAAATAAATCTTCAGTAAAACATTTCCGTGACTCAGATCGTTCATTAATGTAGATTTATACTTAACTGAAATTTAAATCGAATTCTAATTTAAATGTCAAAGTTAAATTACTGCAATGTGATTATAATGTGCGAATTGGGCGTGAAATTAAATGACCGTAGAGGTTGGCGAGGAATTGAATAAGCGGCATTCAATGTGCCAGTTACATTGCATTCACTTAAGAATAATGAACGTTTTCGTAGTAAGTAAGTTATTTTGTGCTTTAAATAGAATTCCTTGGCATAAGCACGGCAATAGTGGTTGACACGACTAGTTATACTCTATAGAACTTTCCTATGATAATGCTTTTAAAATTTCCAGTACGCTTTGTAAATATCGCATACTATTTCATATCTAACAATTTGGATAAGGTTATACATGTATTTAAATCTATTTTTTATACTAATATGCCTTTTTAACTTACAGGTGATTGTAATGTTTGGTATACTTAATGGTGCAATTAGCCAAATCAAGAAAACACCAACAAATTTATATGTTACCAACTGGAATGACTACGGCTTACCATTACCAGTACGAACAAAAAAATTAAAAGAGATCCTGCATAAGATCTCTCTTTACAAAACTCTACAATACTGCCCGTTTTTTAACGAAAATTGCTTAGAAAGGCCGTATAAAAGTATCGTGGCGAAAATTATTGAAGACGCTATAGGGAAAATTGAAAATAACAGCATAAATAGTGCTGAAAAGATTGAGAAAAGTAATGCAAAAAAAAGGAAAAAGGATTAAGTACACCACGTGGAAGTTATATTCAATTGTTCAATTTAAAGCCTTTTATAAAATACGTTATATTCATTATAAAGTTGTAGTACTTTCACTGCAGCTATTAATTCTTGTTCAGTAAATTGTTTTCAACTTCGCTTTTATCAGTTGTGGTAAATCGTGGTAAATAGAATTTAGAGAATTTCATTGTCTTAATATTTTTGGAAGGAATTTCGTTAAGTGAAAGTAACTTAAGTCTGGAATATGCTTTAGACAAAGTATAACACTTTGAAATATATTAAATTTTGTAGATTTATATGGAGCACGTTTGATTTAATAATTACAAACATTTATTGAATACACAAAATGAACACGCTTTCATTTTACAATATCTAATTCTTTGATTCATATACCACTGTTTTCGATGCGGACATGTTAATAATGAAGACAATATTTCGCCAGGCAGGATAAAAAAAAATAAAAAAAAACGTTTTAATTGTCACCAAGGAGGTTTACATTTGTATCCTTATCCACTTCTTAACAACAAAGATTTACAAAGACAATTAAGAACTTACTAGTTCTAAATTATAGAAAATAATAAAAGAATAGATAGATAATAATAGATACTGCAAGATTACTCTTAGCACGTAAACCAGGCCGAGCCTGTTTCTCAGGCGCTAGTTCTTCCAGTGACACAGAAAATCTACAAGGATTTCCGAGAGTTTTAACTTACCAGATATTCGCTTGATGTGTAGCTGCGTGGCAAAGTTATTCCCCATTTGGGAGACATAGCTGTCCTTTTTGCTTGATAGTTGTATGCTGAAGCCGTCAGACTCGAGAGAGGCTCTCGGCGCCCTAGCGCCCTGCACAGCCTTGTTCTGGCACACAGGAGTTGGGGCCACCTTGGCCAAGGCAGCCTCCTGGGAGCCGGAGCTGTCCCGCCTCCGACTTTTATGGTCCAACAGCATACTAGGCGTGCATCCCATTTTGCTACATTGGCACTACACTTTGGCACATACACTTACACGTACGGTATCATCGTTTGGAGCTGGAACAAGGATGATTAATATTAGACGACGTTTAATACATAGCTAACTTAATATTCTGTTTAGGGTTATTAATCAAAGTGTTAAAACGGGAGCTCTATTGAATTACGACGCTATTGTCGCAATAACCATATAAAACAGAATATATTGCTATTCAACAAATGTTGTTTACATAAAAAGAGTGGTAGGGAAGTCTTCATGCGTGAATGCAATTCGTATTTGCCCTGTTTGTATCTATTCGCATTCAAAACAAAGCATTAATATTACTCTTGAAAATATTTGACTTCGTCTAGTTATTTGGATAAATCCAAGGGTTCAACAATTTAGTGCTTAAGTTTATCTTTCATTTTATTGTGCTTGAATATTTGCAAACTTTGTTTAAACTGCGACGAACTTTTATAATAAACTGACTGTTTCAAATGCAAAACAATTTTACATTAATGTTCATTTCAGTTACGGCTAAGCGTGGATTCAAGAAGCCACAACTCACGGCTGAATACCAATTAAAGAAAAACAATTTATTAACGGATTAAGTTATGAATATTTTTACAAAATTTAAGTATATCTTATCTTAATATATATAAATCTCCTGTCACGAAGTTTGTCCGCGATGGACTCCTAAACTATTTAACCGATTTTAAATTGAATTGGCACACCGTGAGCAGTCTGATCAGCAGCTTAGATCTTGAAATATAGTCTCAATTTTATTTTATTGCAAATATTTTTTTTATAATTAATTGCCAGTCACAATTGTCTGTTAACTTCAAAAGATTCTAACAGATGTCGATTCTTTTAGACTGCTATGGCCGACAAATGTGTCATATGAATATTAATTTCTTAAACCAAATAAAGCTTACTTTTATTGTTTAAAACGCTTTCGATTATAATCACATCCCCACACACTTATAGCTGATAATTATTTTTGTTTAACTAAAAAAATGATTGCTAGAAATCACATGTATGGCAAAACAACGTTTGCCGGATCAGCTAGTTACATTTTATTATTTTTCCGACGTTTCGCGTACTTTGCGTGGTCACGGTAGACTGAAGACAAAAGGTGTTAATTGTCAAAATAAGTGTCACAGCTGCAGAAGGGTTGTGTAGTTATTATGTACTGTATTTATTGCCCCGAAGTTGGTATCGACTGAAACAGGATGGATTTTTGCAAACTGGCTCACGGTTTTCCCGGATTGTGAATGTGAATACCAATTTCTTCAATCACCCAAGTGACTGATAAACAATTGAATTCGAATTCTATTATCATCGACACGTCAAGTTTTTAGTTGATTGGGAATATATAAAAATGATTCTTACGTGTTAAGTTGATACATACAATAAAATTTAAATTATTAAACAAATATTTATGGACAATTTTATACAGCAGTCACAGTGTAGGTAATTCAGAAGTATATAATAAGTATTACTAAATAAATGTTGTTGAAGACAAAAAATTCTATAATATATGTCCTAACCGTCTTTTTGTATTTTTTTATTTTATTATGTCTCATAAAAAATGTATTAAATCACTATTTAATATAACCATAGTCATCACGTTTCCATACCATCATTTTTCATTAACTGGACTAAGTTACATAGCCTTCCTCATACTAGAAAAAAGCAATACTTTCTGTTGGATTAAAAATTGCTTAATCGATACTTAAGCATTTATGAAATCTCTTGAAAAACTTTGTAAGTATAATTAAAAAACTTCACGCTTGGCTCAGACTGTGCCAATATTAAACTTTTCTTAATCAAAAGCAATTTTAATTCTCATTTGTATATAAAAGATGTCCTTTGTTTTATTGTCGCACTAACTCTGCATTCCAACCGCACCATCTCGATTGATGGAAATCTTCCACATTTCGCTTTACAAGGCATTTTCCGTCCTTAAGGGCCGGCAACGCAACCATTAATGGGTATTTATGGGCTGCGGCTATTCGTGCTTAGTCCACCCGCAAGCTCGTTTGCCCCTCTATTTTATAAAATTACAAAAAGTCATCACAAACAAATCAAAATCAGTTTCTCAAATATGGCAAACATTATCCTTTGTACGTGTCTCTGTACAAGCTTTTCAACAAGATAATCTATATTTAAGCTCAGACATTGAAATTAAACAATAACGATTAATGTTATATAAGCTTTCGATTGTATTTCTTAGCGTCTATAAAATTCCTGATCGGATCTCAGTTCAGTGTGTTTCATTAGTCTTAATTGAAATTGATCGAAGCAAAAATTTAAAGGCCCTTTGTATCTGGATATAATCGATGTAATTAGCATTCCTGTCCTGGATTCAATTACCACAGAAAAAACATTAATAGAAACGCACAAAGAGGACAAAAGATAGTATATATTTCTTGACACTCGCTTTGTCATTTGAACTATATGCGATTTCTATATTTAATACAGCACAGCCTTAGTATTTCTAGATTTTGTGTTAATGCTATAGAAAACTAATATATAACTAATATATATATAATAAATTAAACACGATGGATATATAAAAGGTGATGAAACATTGTACTTTGTATAATTATAGAAGCAAGCAAGTACAATGTTGTTTTTATATTGTTAACAGAATTAGGCGTTATTTTGCGGAAATCCACAGAATACTTTTCGTGTTTCAGCCCGACTACGATCATCTCAATGAACACGTTCTTTTAGTCATCGTAGAGGCAACATTCGTAGAATTTTCCGAGGTCAGAGGGATTTTTGATTTGAGGTTGTTTTCGCGGATTATTGTTAATATTGGTTTAATAGAATTGTGTACTATCCAAATTATGAAAACATCTTAAATTGACAGTAAAAAACTTCTTTTAGTTTAATAAACATTATACATTTTTTATTATAATACGATGACTAGGTATCGTTTGTTGTAGTTATTTTCTTTTCATTGACATTCGCATGCTAGTTGGATGGCTGATATTATTATTATCCTTCTTTTTATATGTCAAAATTCAAACCATTAAAAGTGGCACGGTATTCCAAAAGCCAGTATATAAAATGTTTTAAACAGAAAAGCTCTCGAATATGCCACCTGTGGCTTACAATATAACACTGAAAATATATGAAACATTTATAATCCATTAGTGATCCGATAGCTCTCTGATAGCATTTCTGTGGAAACAGGTAATTCTAATGGCTTCGTACTATGGATATAAAAAAATATCAATATCCGAAGGGATCCGATTTCTTATACTAGTGTTTATATATATTAAAGTAACCTAAAACTGTGAGCCTTCTGGAATTGAAGGTGTCCATGGGCGATAGTGACCACTTCTCTATCTGACCTGGCCCGTTTGCCCCATAAAAAATGGCTGCTCTCAAAACTTGTAATTTGATAAATGCAAAACTTACATATTCTGCTTGTGGCTTTTTCAAACAGCTATCAAAAATTTTACCTTGGGTTAGAAAATTTTATTATATTTCATATAGACTACCACTCTAGTCTAGCTGCTGGCTTTAAGGGAAAATGCTGTCTATTTAACTTGTGAACTGTGGCAGATCGCCATCTATCGATATGAAAAAATATCTTCTTCTTCTTGTGCAGCCACTTTATGACTAAAGGTTGGCTGATAACAATTTAAATCGCCGGGATTCTGTGCTTAACGGAAGAGTAAAAAAAAGAAATATAAAGAAACAATAATAATATTAAGTACTACTTGGCTCATGCCCGTAAATATGGAAAATACCGTATGCTGAGAAAAATCATTATAAGACTTTTCACATAAGATAATCAAACAATTATCTTATTCCAGGTGGAACTGTGAACACGATAGTAGGCGCTACCTGTTGAATTTCAACATAACTCAGGCTATTAATTTGCTCTATAGATCACTTATGGCTATTTAGTATCAGACCGTAAATCAAACGCAATGGGATAGCCTATCAATCTAGATTGCAAACATGTCGAGCCGCTCCCACATAATAGTTACTCCGATACATGTACTGGCTGTTTACTAAATACTATTCGTAACTGTAACGTGTCGTAGATTGGATAATGACTTGAAAGAAAATATCTGGGTAATGTTGAGATTTTTTAAATCAATATTAGTTCATCTGAGTTAATAGTCAAATAAGGTTTTGTTCGCGCTAGTTTTTTATAAAACTCGCAGTTGTCATTAGTAATGGATTGTATAACATATACTTTGACATGTAAAAAGAAACGAAACGAAATTTGTAAGTAGTTTCACAAATAATGTGTGTCACAAAATGTAATACAACAATTTCATTTATAATATAATATAATATTATATTATACATTAAATAATATCCAAATAATGGAATGGCGATCGGCATACAAATCGTAGGATAAAAAATGCACATATTTAAAATACTGATTGACTATAAGAAATACAAAAAAATATATTTTATGGCTTTACTTTCATACAAAGTATATTAATATTTTTCCCGCGAAATCGAATTTTTTTTGTATCTTTAAGGCCACCAAAGTCGAAATTAGAAACTGCAACACCCATTTTTCATACTATAAAGTTTGTCAATAAAGTTTAACGATGAAACTCCAAGATATAATCCTTATTAAGTCTCCAGGAAAACACGCTTTAGTAGACAAAGTACTTATTGGGAGTTGGAAGATGCAATCCGGGTGACGGTAAGTGGCTGCTCAAGTTTGAAACGCAATTAGATGCTTATAAAAGTAGTTTAAATGTCAAGTATATTGCTGCTCTTGGAGTGTCTATTTCTAATATGAGAATATAGTTGAGTTTTGACGAGGAGTGCTGAAAATCAGTGGCGTGATCATCGCATATCATGAGCCTACTAATTGTGGCTTAAGAAATGAAATATGTTTCTTTTATCTTCAATTTTTTATTGTTTTTAACTGTGTTTGTTGTTAAATATTTTTGCTTTCCTTCTTTCCTTTTTATGAATGTAGTATGTACTTATATGCGAAAACAGAATGAACGTGTATGTAATGTTTTGTGTTTAGGGTTACTTGAATGGCTTTAAAAGACAGTTGATATGTCAAATTAGAACTGCAAAATAGTACTCTACTTGACAACTGACATACGTCTCGAAAGAATTAAAATGGAGTGTAAAAATAGGCATTGAACGTTTGCAGCCAATGAACGAGTCTGTCGGTAATGGCTCGCCAAGACCGTACAATAGTTTGACACCTCTTTTGTCTGTTATCGTATTACAGTCTATGGAAGGGTTATATAACTAAATTAGAAAGACTGCTGGCCCATAACTAACGAATGGTGAACGATTTTTGAAGTGAATGATTAGAATGCTTTTTGTATATTAATCATTTGAGAGTGATTTGATTGAATGGTTAGGTTTTATATATGAGTATTTTTTGTGTTTTCACTCAACTTCAAGTGAACCTGCCCGTTTTCGTTTAAGAGAACGAGGTTATTTTCCAAAGAGAGTCATACATTTGAATCCGCTACGCTGTAGATGTCATACTGAGCACTTAACGTAATAATTTAAACAAATTTGGTTATACGACGCCCGAGGTATCAAAATAACGAGCGCTATATTGTAGCAAGAAAACAGACATTTTTCGTTTTTATTATATTAAAGATCGCAATAGAATTTCATGAATAAATATGAAGTATGTTCGACAGTAATTGTTTGGATCTTTGGTTTTGACGACCGAGATCCTGATTTCCGATTCATCATATATATTTCTTAGTTGCTTTTTGTTTGTGGTTAATGTATTTTTAAAATTTATATATGGTTAAAATTATGTATAAAAATTATGAAAAAAAATCGTCGGTTCGTTTTGCGAGTGATGCACATTTCAAAACGAGAAACATTCGTCGAATGTGAATAGCGCACACTGACATACAGAATTATGTATAAAACTGATGTAAGCTTACTGGTAAGTACTGCTTGGCATATAAAAGCGACTAAAGGCGTTTTTCAATATTACTACGAAATACTCTAGTCCTGAGAAAGATATATTTTTTAGATTATTCTGTTTGGAGCAATGCGAATGCGGTATGAATCCAGTTGCAGCAATCTGAAGATTTATTGGTTTACATATATTCTTAAAATGAAATCATAGATTGAGCCATTATAACCTGCTTGCGATACTTTATTACTAAGCTAGCGAAACCACATCTCGTAATTAATAATATATTATATAGAATCTAGGAAATTAATTTCGGGAGATAGTATGGTATAATAAATTATGGTGCGCGAGACTCGATGCATAGTATTTTTTTGTAAATTAAACGGTTTATGTTCTATACGAAGGTCGGTCATTACGATATTTTTCTGCAAAAATTATATTCACAACAGGGTGTGGGTTTCTAAAGGAAAGAGAGAAAAATTAAACTATATGAAATTTTAAGAGCATTGTCTTGATTCAATTTAAATATAGTGATATAACTTTTAACTAGTTTAGAAGTAATTGTCATATTACATTGTATAAAATATAATTTTCTATGAGCTTTGACATTGATACGGCTGAGCTTTAAACATTTATAAATAAGAATCGTTAAAAATCAAAACAGGTCTCCCTAAACACGTCTAGGGTGAAAACAATCACTTGTTGCACCCAACAATCGAATAAAATTTCTTTATATTTTCTTTTATAAATAGGAAATTTCTTACCTATCCCTCAATATATTCCTTTACTTAACCACCAAGGACAGGTTATTAGCATCAAATTTCGTGGGATCCTGAGGGGTTTTAGCTTCATTCATTATTAATTCAAACCGCCCTAGTATTTGTTCAAAAGAGGATTATAATAATTCATTTCCAACTCAATATGAACTTTATTTAAGTTAAATAAAGCATATATTTTGTTAAAACTATGTACTTCATTCCAGCACACACGAAAAAAGGTGGAACTTTAGTGGGTGAATATTAGACTTTTAATTTAAAAATCACCTAATTATTTCATCGCAACGTAATTAAAAAGCACTCTTAACTAAAGTGTTTAATCTCTTTCTTGATTAAGTTACGATTTAAAAATTATACTCTCTCTTTTTAAAAGCTGCAATTGTTGGTGGGAGAGATCTAAGAACATTTTTTATATGAAACCGCATTCTTATTGATAATAATACATTGAAGGGAAATCCTCTTTACAATTCCAATTTGCGTAAAACAACTTATGTGTAACAAGTATTGAAAGCTCGGCCATGACTAATGCAATTAATTGGGTTATCTCGAGCTCTGAAATGTTTGTGTCGTACTCTGTAGACGAGACATTGAACTGAATACTTGTATTAGTATACTTTCAATTCAATCTATATTATATTTAAATTCATAAAAAGCTCTATAACAGAAGATATGTAACGTAACCTTAGCTGAAACTAATTAAATGAAAAAAAAAACTATGTGTGAAATAAAACATATTTCAATTGAAGGATGTCAATGAAATTAATTTTTGAAGACAATTATTACTTTACAACGTTTATTTTACTACGCAAAATGAAGCGCCGATAAAGTTCAAGGGATGACTGTATAATATTAGAGAATCTTGATTTTGGGTTACGTTAGTACAAATTTTAATAAATTAATAAAGCTTTTTGAACGGTCATAAATACGAAGCAGCCATATTATAAAGCTGAAAAACTTGTTTGTTTGAATGCGTTAATCTCAGGAATTTGCGAGTGACAGTGTCCTTGGGCGGCGGTATAAAGAAAAACATATATATTTTTCTCTTATATTAAATATGAGACAAAAACAAATAACAACGACTCTTCAACTAACCCCGCAACGCCAACCTGTTGCTAGCTGGCGCGGAGCCAAAACCGTAGATTTGTCCAAAACATATTAAAACGCCTATTTTTATAATAAGTAATTATTATGAGAAAGGTGGGGAAACTAATTTTTAAGAATATTCACGATGTGACGTCATATAGGTCAAACAACCTATATATACTAATGAGCAAGTACTAGTGTGTTTACGACTGTATATTCGATTTTTTTCTGTGTGTCGCACAGTTGAAAAAAATTGTGAGTAAACGTATCGTTGTATCTGATAGACAAGGTAAAATGCCACATAAGAATGATCGAGAGAACTTTATAAGCCTATGGAAACACTGAAAAAGAGCTTATCAATTAAAATAGCGTTCAATCCTACTCATTCCTACCGCAAACCTTTACATATAGTATTTCAAGATTGGGAACAATCACTTTACAATAGCTCGTATTTCTATACAGAGAGCAGAGTGGGCGTTAGTGTCCCTACGTCATAAATACGTAAGCAATATTTATAGATTGAGTTACCAGGTGTATTGTTCGATTGAATGTGAAGACATCACATCTCTTCGCTCCTATATATTACGATATAGCAAGCTCACTTTGCGTAGAGGTTTCTACGTCGTAGGCCCTAAATAGCTTCCGGGACCGCGTAGCACCTAAGCTTGCTTTAGAGTTACGCACGTGACCACAATTCAGATGTCAAATGTTTTGTAAGGGATCATTCATTACTCAAATGCGGCTCCAATTTTGAAGGTTTAAATACAAAATATTATGATAATACTGTATTTAGGCAATACTTAGAAAGTTTCAATAGGCCCTGAACAAAATAATACTTTAGCTTTGTTGTTTTACATTAAACAACCTAATATGATTTACATACATTATATATGTCAAGACATTATTTTATTGAAATAACTCGCATTGAGACAAAGGAATAACTGATTCATTGACCGCTGTTAGGTAGTGACGTCACAAAACATCGTATGAGTGGGAATAAACAAAGTTGTGTGTTCCGATGAAATCGTAATTGAATCGATTTAGGAACGATATCGATTTGCGATTACGAATACAAATCCGTTGTACGCTTTATTTGTGTATTTGTATTTGTATTTGTAAATTGTCTGTTAGGAGGAGATATGGGGTAATCAAAGATAGTAACATAGTACCACAATGACGATGCTCTACGAGTGTATTTACGTTTGCTAAATATAAATAATAAATGCAAAACTTTCTTTATACTAAACACAATTTGACAGAAACACACACGAGATAATTTTTTTATACCTATAAATTAAACAATATTTTTTTTGCAAAATTACAAGACTAAATGTGTCTTAACATATTATATAATAATAATTTCGCTATTTTTAGCATATTCATTGTACGGGGACGGGTCTTTAATTAATTATACGTTAAAAACATTATAATTAAGAGTGACGTCAATAATAGGACATAATGTAATTGTTGACTTTAACTTCCTTTTGTCTTTTAAACGTTGACTCGACGTCCCAGTACGAAGTTCGCGGGGTCAGCTAATCTTACTAATATTATAAACGTAAAATAATTTTAATTTCGATTGAATATCTGTTACTCTTTCACGGATAACAGAATGGATTTTAATGAAACTTTACAATAAATACATCAGTATAACAAATAGGCTACAAAAGAAGAGCTATTTATACCTTATGTAAAGCCAAAATAGCGAACTATAACTACAATAAAATTTTATAACTATTACAAACAAACATTTAGTAGGAACAAATTGATTCCTTAATTAACTATCAATTATTATAAAATATATATTTACATGTAATGGCGTCCCCGAGTCTCTTTATCATCTAAGCCATATAAAATGGCTGCCATTATCTCCATGAACGTGATAAATTTGGATATATTAGCATAATTACGATGTTATTTTTAGATTTTAGTAGAATAGAAACGAATTATATATGATATACGAATTATAAACTATGAATTACAATAAAAAAAAACTAGAAAATAGTGATTTCTGAGACAGGTGTTTGCGAAAATTACGCGGAAAGACGCTAGGCTACGTGTACAAGGAATAGTAAAAACCATTTACTCTGGAACATAAACCAAACATTGATTTAGTTTCTACGAGAGTTGTTACGTCAGAAAAAATTCAAGCTATTAATCGTTAAATAAATATATTGTAATAAACTTGAATAGTAAATAGTATACTATTACAGTTTAGAAGCATCCAAACATTCAAAAACATCTTTAATGTTACAATCCTTACAGAGCATATTGTTTTGTGGTCGCGTGACTCGACCTAGATACGTTTGAATCCTGGTAGAGATTTTTCTTTCTATTATTTCAATTTTGGGCTCTGACGGAATAATTCCACAACCTTGTGAGTAGGCACATACTAGCCCAGAAAACGTGATGACGTTACCAGCAAGTTTGGAGCACTATTGAATTTTTGTATAACATATTGAGAATGTCGCTTCGTAGCAGAATAATATTGAAATTATATGACATTGAGAGGTTCTGAGCTTTGTTTATATTGTTAATGATAGAGTCGATTTTCGTCTAATAGTAATAGATTAATATTATTATTATTTGTGTGTTTTTTTACCAACATAAGTACTTACTTTATTAACTCCAGAGTATATTTTATAAAATCGTTAAAATAAATAAAATCATACTTATAAAAATCAATGTAGAGTCACAGACAAGAGACTCGAGATAAAACTATGCATGCATTATATTTTAATAACCTTAGCTCGGATTTAATCTAATTAACTATTACGATAACCGGTCAGCCGTGACCGTTTCAGCTCACGTGGTATTCATGATACTTATTATGAAATCACGCAATGAAAATTAAAAAAAAGTAAGTACTGAAATAGGAGATCCAAATGATAATATGTTAAAAGCAAGAAAGTAATCAGTCCGCCTTTTTTGGAACCAATCAATTATTTCAACCGCACGACTGGCTGAAAATCCCATTAATGCCTATAGTATAATATCAATTACATTTTTATACATATATTATACCCTAATTTATTCGTTATATGTTTTTAAGTACATCTAGTCTTTTCTCACTGTTGCTAATATAATTTTATTCTTTCTTTTTGTATCACCATCTTAGCTTTTATATATTGCCTATAATGCCTTTTATTTATATAGTTTTTAAGTTGTTTTATTGTTAATTTTTATTCCTGTGTTATAGTGTATTATAATAATGTTTGTATATTAAAGACGCACGCATTATCATTCAAACGTTTACCGTTTGTATCATTTGTGCCATTTGCCAAACATTTTACGATCTGTATACCTATATACCGCGACACAGATCGTATTGAAATATCTTGATACTAACTATGTAGGTGACTGTGTACGCGAACAAATGACGTAAGAACAAGCGTTTGTTTCAAAACATCATTTGGCGATCGTACCCAAACAGTTAAAAGGCCGAACGTTACGTGGTCTGATTAATTTATAAGGCGCTGACACAAGAGATTGTTTAGCATTCACCACGCATCTACTTTAATCTATACCAACATTTTATATTACTGGTCCTGTTCATAGTGGGAGGATGTCATAGGTTTCCATGATAAATTAACTATCCAATACTAGATAAGGTTGAATTTAAAATTACGAATTACGTGTCTACAACCCAAGGTGATTACAATTCCTTAGTAATAAGTTATGGACAATTGAGTGATGAGATTTTGATATCTGGCACCTGATGCCAAGATCTGTGTCTAAGGCATGTCATTACGATGTGAAAATAAATATAGATACGAATAATTTTAGTCTAGACTATCAGTTTTAATGCAGTCATTTTTAATACGGGTACGATTGATTATATATATTATATGTAACTCGACATATTTTAAAGTTATTACCATTCTGACTTTTCATTAATATGTTTGTGATCGAGAACTTTATCAAAAAACTGCATCCGTTACAAGTTAGTAAAGAATAGAGTTCAAACAAAGCTCATGTTTGCGAAAAGTTTCTAATTTATTTACTTAATTCGAAACACTTAATTAATGGTGAATTTTAGTTACACACATTTGAAACATAAAAGTCTGAACTGTAGGCCAGAGATTGCCATTGGCAATGAGTTTCTACTACAATTAATATACCATGAGTAAGTAAGTAATAAGTAGTGATTTATAAGTAAAAAGTACAAATTTCCGTAAGTTTCATACAAATTTCCAAATATGACCAAACATTCCTTCTTCAAAAAGTTGCTGATATTGATTAACCCTAGTGACAAACCTTCACGAGAAGTTTCATTATTCTCAGACAGACATACTTAGCTCTAAGGCTTGACTATGAATCCTACCCTAGGAGCGCTCTACGGGGGATTATAACTTTAGTTTGGACCACCGCCGTCCAGCTATTAGCTCAAAGTACTGGATTTCCGCCTGATGGACAACGAGTTCCACTATCATGGTTATATAAATATACCTATATTATATAGTTATAGAACAAGAAAATCTATTTATATGTAAATAATACTTTTCCAATGTAGTACTAGCGTACAATGCGCCTTTAACTGAAGACAGAAAGAATAAAAAATATTGAAACCTTTTTGTTATCAAGACATATCATACAACTGTTAGCTTACTGGCTTAGGGAAACAACTGATAAACTATATTAAATCTAGACACAGACAACAATTATGCTGATCACAAAAAATGTAAGCGGGAATCGAATCTACGGCCCTATGATCGCTCGTTCGGCATGAAAACCATTGAGCCAAATGGCATGTTGTTTTTAGGCTTTGTTAGAGGCTTATTTCAATTCTGAAAAGTATCGTCAAAAAGGTTGTAATCTTTTTATTTACAAAGAAATTCCTTGAATCTGTTAAATCACCTCACCTTGACCTCAATACTCTTGTGCGCGAAGTATTGAATAGTCGAGAAAACATATTTACTCACAATTTAATTATCTTTCAAAAGAAGGACGCTAACTGCGGTTCTCATTAGAAACAGAATTCGATTATATTCTATATATAAATACTATAGTTAATGTAAGAATTTTTTGATATTCCTCATATTTTGAGATTATACACGCCTCAATGGCGAATTCACTCTGAATAATCTTTAGTACAAAATACCAGTAGACGAATCTTGAAGCAATATTCCGCGAAAAACCCACAACCATTCGACGCAAGTTTCGCTCCGACACCGGAGCATCATCAGGAAGTTGCCTCTACGAACAGCGTTCGCTCATCGGTGTCGGAGGGAAACGCGCGTTGAGTGGTTGTGGGTTTTTCGCGGAATATTACTTCAAAATTAGTCTACTGGTATTTTGTACTATGGACCTCCGCAAGGTAACGCCATTCTATTTATTTTACTTTCTCTTTGCCTAGATTAACCTCATCGAGTATGCCTATATGGCTGAGCACTCGTAAATACCCAGTCGAGTGCTCGGCCTAGCGCTCGGGTTAGTGATCCGCCTAGCCACCGACCGAGTGAGGTACTCTATACTAGTACCCCCCCTTTTTACTGCCTCGCTCGCTCACTCCGTGGGTCTGGGAGGACTTTACCTCTTAATTTTTGCTTAGACGAGTTGAAACGCAACAGTGAAGTATACAACTGTATTAATGCGTCCCTTTAAGGTACTCCCAGATTATGGTATTTCATAGAGGTATATAAAAATAAGCACCTTGTTAAAAAAATAAATAGTGTTTTATACGAGCATTTAGCTTAGAATTAACTAATTGTTAAAAAGTGTAATGTGTCGTTCGGCCACACCTGTCTCGACATAACTCGAACAACGAGCGGAGCGTAGAGTTAAACAAATGTTAAAATAAAATCTGAAATTATTAACGACCATTCAAAACAATAATGAAACAATTATAGCAGTTTATGCAAATAAATAATCGTGACTATTTATTTATACACTGTGAACATTTGACAAAATGCGGAAACATATTTGTCAACTTGTCACTTTGACGTAAAAACATGAGCACCGAGGCAATTTGTCACTCTCGACGACAAAAGAGTCAGTTTTCGCTCAAAAACTGTTTACCAGTCATAATTATACCGTGAAACGTCAATTTTGCGTGAAATAACACGGTCGTTATGTTTTAAAATTATTCCAAAATAACCTGGCAGGCATTTCAGATTTGCCTGCTAATTCTTCTCTTATACCCTTCTCACTGAGCTGACCTGATTCGATTCCGATACCATGAACATTTGTGTTTTGAGCACGCATTGACCAGTTTATTTTTTTAATATATGTTTATTTGTTGTGATAATACCATAGTACAAACTATAGCTTCTCTCGTCCTGACATTATTATGTAAAAACTGGCAGTGCATGATTTGGAAAAATTTAATTTAAATCTAGCTGACCCGGCGAACTTCGTACCGCCTTAGTGTAGCATTGATGTACTATTTTATTTTGTATTATACGTTTTTTATTACGTAATTTAATTTTAGCTTTTTATTGGCGTAATGTTCCATCTTTCTAACACTAACCGTTTCGACGCTAGAGTGAGATCGGGCGAATGAACGGACATGACGAAGGGTTCCTTTACGTATACTGCGGAACCTTAATAAAAGTAGCCTAAGTGACTCTTTATTACATCAGCTACCAATAAAAAAAAGTCTCGTTAAAATCGGTCCAGCCATTCCAGAGATTAGCCGGAACAAACAGACAGACAGACAGACAAAAATTTTAAAAAACGTCTTTTTGGTGTATGTATCGTATAAATATTCATATGCATGAAGTAAAAAACGGTTATTTAATATTAAAAACAGACATTCCAATTTTATATATTAGTATAGATTAATTTAAATTAATTTATATTTTTATGTAACCGAAATAATACATACATGAAAAGTTCTTTCATGAAATGTTAACTATCTCGGTTAATTCGGTGTATTTCTCTATGAGATTAGCAGGCTACTCTGTCATAATTACTACCATGTTTATTCTAACTATTCGTATGGTAATATCAAATTTTGAACATTATATGACTACACACATGTAAGCGTCACGGCATTACCAGTGTCCACGACTGGCGGTAAGTTCTTTTTAAGTGACCAGCCTGCTCGTTTGACCAAACACAAAAAACGAATGCGACAAAAATTATTAATAAATTATAAATTCACTAGCTGACCCGGCAAACGCTGTTTTGCCATACATGTGATTTCAATTTTCAATTAATAAATAAAAAATAGGGGTTGATAGTAGAAGGGTAAAAATTTAGGGTTGTATGTATTTTCGTATGCTGTATCATAGAAAAATGAAATAGAAATTTTGTCCAAAAAAAATAAAAATTAAGGGTGGACATTAACATTAGACTGTACCTCAGTTCCCTAGGATTATTTTTTGCAAATTACAGACTATAGTGATTTGCTGGTACTTGCGTATTTATAAGGATAGTTGTTATTATTGTCTGGAGAATTTCTGTTGAGCCAAATATTTTTATTTATTAACAGCCTGAAGCCAAAACATAGTTAAAAATTACCGTAACCTAAGCTTACAAATAAAAACTCCTTGCAGGGTTCACTCAATTTTACCAATATTGTATATTTAGTAACGATTAATAGGTTTTTGTTCTGCATTCTCTATTCATTTGTTTGACATTATTAATAACATTATCTGTTTGATTCGAAATGTCTTAAATGCGTACAAATATAAATATTATTTGCGATGCGCGCTCGGAAATGTGACGGAATTTAAATATATATAGGTATCTGGTTACTCGGTAATGAGATGTCACTTGCATAGACTTGTAATAAGTTAGAATTCATTTTATATGCTGCTATATAGAGAAAGGCATCCAATCCATCCAATGGCACATAAGAATAGAATTCTCATGTGCCATTACCAACAAAAAGAAGCTTTTACGAAGGTGATAAAACTTTTGGAACTTTCTCTTTGCCGATTGAACTATGATATGGCCTTGTTAAATGTGACAAGAGGTAGAAATGTTTGCGATTATCTAAAAATGTTTTAGGTTTAAAATAGTGGCGGAGAGTTTCTTGCCGGTTCTTCACGTGCGCTTAGAGATGTTTGTGAACTGAATTTATGACAATTCGAGCAAAGACCAACAATGAAATGAAAAATTAATTTACAAATGATCATAGTTTGCGTGTGTGCCCGAAAAATAATCTACTATTAACGCGTACATACCTTATCTATTAAAAGTCGTAGTAATTGAAATGTTTCAATATTCTATACAAAATTACAATCCTTTCAAACTGCAAAACAGCTGCAAATTGACAAGACAAACCTTTGACAAATCCATTAGCAAATTAACGATTCACTCGACGCAAAAGCTTATGGCAAACGTAATTGAATTTAGATGTTAATTTTTATCAATAATTTAGACAGCTACATGGTATTGATCAATCTTTAATATTTTCAATTAATTGCTTATGATATACAAACTATTAATTATATATATATATATTCGTGTCCTAGTGCTTCTATACAAACATTTTGTTCAGTTGTAAGTTAGGCACTCTCAGTGAGAAGTTTGTCAGATAAAACACCTGCCATCTTGAATTTAGCTTCGCTGTTTCAATTTCTGTTTTATAAAAATATAAAATTTTGGCCAGAATCGCCATAACGCTTGTATATGACATCAAACTGAATTTTTCGAATCTGAAGATCTGTGATATCACTGATAAGACGAGATAACAGAAACCATGTTACTGATAGTGTTCCGTAGTTCTCAGTCAAAATTTGTTTCGTATAAAAGTGTATTTTTTCATTAATCTCTTTATATATTTTGTTTCAATTATTAATACTCGCTCGCTCGGTTTAACTGTTATTTTATCTAACCTCTCAATTAGTCACACGTCTAACATGTCAAAAGACTTTGATAAGTCCACTATTGCAGACATTTGTCCAGCACCAGCAATAAAAAATATCAATGAAAGAGAAGCAAATATCTGAACCAAGATGGCGCCACTACATATTTATAACATAAAACTTATTTCTAGAAATTCAAATATGGAATCTTTGAACTTCTTCAATGGAGGCTGATTCATGAGTGTTCACAATTTGCACATCACAATCAATCTGAAAGTGATTAAATGCATTTCGATTAAATTTATATGCCTCATACAAACAGTTTTTATTTGGGAAGGTTTGTATACTCTATACTGTTACCATGTTACACATTCCATATTTAAATATAGGAAGTGGTCAATTTAAATTGGATCGTCTACACATTGGATACGCTAATAATTAGTATGTTCTATTTTTAATCTACTCAAAATTCGATGCTGGCAGCTACAACGCTGACGTCATGCCACGTCACTTCTACTTTAAGTGTGACCCGAGATAACTCGAGTGCCTTATCGCACACCAGTGATTATGATAATGATGAGAACAATTATCCGGTATGTTGGACTAATGCACGTTGACATATCTTCCCGTGATTTGTTGTGCGTGGATATAAATAGTTTTTACTTGTATATTTCGATGTTATATTTAAATTTGGAACGACGACGCAAATCGCTCCAATGACAATTAGCAAATTATATAATAAATAAAACCTCTTTTTGGATGAATTGGGATGAGCTGTTGTAAACGACATCGATCTAAATCTTACTTACTTTGTTTAAGTTTTCGTTAACTTACAATCTTTCTTACAGCTGTGTTCTGTGAAGAAAAGTATGTTTGAAAATATGTTTTGTTTGTTATCCGAAATTTGTTTTCATTCGGTGCGTGCGACGATTTGATAACTTGTTGTGAATGAACCGGGTTCGTAGGGTCAAATTTTACGATCACACGCTTATATAAATTCATCTCAATGATACAATACGAAAAAAATGTAGTCGTTTTCATACAAAAACCGCACGTCGAAACTCAATAATTTGTGAGACATTTTTCATTCATATTTGGAAATTAATATCGTCCTCGATAGACGATCAAAGAATTTTTCCATTCGCACTAATAGTTCCTGAGATAAACGCATTCAACCAAACAAATTATTCTTTATTTATTTAAATATGGAACGCCAGCAGTTTACACAACATACACAGATAACTTATTAACACAGACAAATTTCGTTGTCAAAACCATTTATAGGCGCACACGCCATTATCAAAGAACATAATATTAAGGAAGGATAATATTTCGACATTAAAAAATATATAACAAACATAAAAATTATCTGATGCAAAACAAGTTGAGAGAGACAAAAAATTAATATTTCGGGCATATTTTATGCTTAAATAATATTGCTATAAATAAGTATTAAATCTAGAGAAAAGACGCTTAACTTCAGTAATATTGCGAATTAATTCATTAATACTTGCTTGTTTCATCAATCTGAGATGTCAAACGTTTGCATAAAGAATCTCTATTATTGTGCGTATAATTCTAATCTGTGGAACACGAAAACCTAATTTCTAATCGTTTCCCTGGTATAAAGAAACAGAGCACATTTGCATAACGATATCTGACGTTATCAAAAAGTAAATGCGCGAGCAAATAGTTTTAATTCAACTCTTGAACATTGATTACGATTATATCTAATAGGTTAATGGCATGCTTGTATGGGCCGTATTCAAACTATTTCATAGCCCATTGAATAGAGGATCTGATACCAGTAAGATAAAATTATAATAACGAGCAGCAGAGCGTCTATGAAAGGATAACTGTAAAATTAAAAAAAACCCGATAGATTAAATATAAAATATGAACAGACCATTGTTTGTTATTATTACAAAGAAAATATTGATATCATAATAGATTTAATAACAGTGATGTCGATTCTGATGTACACTCTCGAAACTAAATATCTCTAAATTTAGCTTTAGACCTATTCTGTGTATTTCTAAATTGGTACCATCAAGGTTTAAAGTTGTCAATTTAGACATATACAATGTAGTTTGCGATCTCTAAAGCATGTATGGCAGATCTTAAGCTAAATTTAGAGAATTTTAGTTTAGAGAGTGTAACATTAGAATCGCCCCCAATATCTCATTATAATTCATACGAACGATTAGACACGAGTCATCAAAAAGTTTTGACATTGACAATACGACAACAATACGACGTATTTGCGACAAAATACGATTCGTACAAGCCAGGAAGCGATCGCTAAACATCATATAGATCGTCACGACCAAATAATTAGCGTGCGACCTCGATATATTTGCTTTCAACGCCTTACTTATGCACTCGAAATAGGACGTCGTAGGAATACCAAATTGAGTACTCCTTTTGAGACTTGTACAACGAACTATGTTGCGTTTATCCGTATATCGACCGATCTTATCTGTGGGAACTTAAACGCTCTCCAGTCCGTAACAGATTCGAATTTACGTCACAAAGGGCATATTTAAATGTCTAATTCTATCCCAAACCATATAATAATCGAGATTTTTTATTAGGTTATTTAAAGGGCAATTGTTCTGAGTATATTTTGCTTTCTGTGTTACAATTGAGAACTATCAAATAGAACTTAAATTCGAATCGTTGCATTAACAAATAAATAATAAAATGTATTTGCGTAAACTGTAAGTACGCAATGTGACGTAATAACAGAGTTTTACGTGAAGGTATTATAATATTTGCGTTATGTGATAGTCAGAATGGTTTGCGTGTAAGAACGAAAGGGATTGGGATAAGGGGAACTTTTCTTTGTTCTTAATATTGAATTTTTAGTCTGTATATTTTTACGCGCGCAATTTACCGTGTGGATTCTCGTCTGTTGTCTAGCATAGTGATAGACAGCTCAAATTTAAAAACATCACCTATTACGACGCTAACCTGTTGAAACAGAAATTGAGTTGTCAATTTGTCTAACTATTATGACTCATGAACTTCAAAAATCTCCATGATTACCAACAATTTTATAAATTTAGTCCCAACCAGATATCGAATTAATTAAAAAGAAACAAATGGATACTTTTAAAGTCGTACATTAAACGGAGTTTTTAAAGCTTCATAAAGATTTACAATATACGCAGGCAATACACATAAAGTTACAGGAATAATGTAAAACATACCTGTGGTAACTTGACACTAACACTTAAACTGTCTATTCAGGGAAAACTTGAAGTTTGTCACATGTTGCATTTACTATTGTAAGAGGAAATCTCGTTTGTAATCACAACGGACGCGACGTGCGTCCTCACTCACAGGCGCATCATGACTGAGGACCGACCGAATACTCAAGTGGCGAGCCAAAGCTTGAAGGACTTAGCCCTCTTCCCCTTCAGCCCGATTCCGCCCAAGTTAATTTTCAGCGAACGATACTGCCCAAGGCGAGGTATACGGTCATGTTGCTCCAACTGGACAGTAAGTCGGCAAACATGAGCGCGAAAACTTATTCTTTTTTTTTTAAAAATGATAACAGTTTTTTTTTAAAAAAAGCTTGTTTATATGATACGTTTTTAAGTGTTATAGAAATAATTCTTTAAACTGTGAGCCTTTATAATTTTAAATTGGAATATGAAGACGAACATTATATGAGCATATCATACTGTTTTTCAAACAAACAAATAACTGTACTACACTAAAGGAATAAGTGTTTAAATAAAAAAACTTTGTTAACAGTTAAAGTTATGTATTTTACAAAATTTAAGTATACTGCATTATTTAAAAAAAATTTCGACGTTTCGCATGCTTTCCAGCGTGCGTGGTCACGGTAGACTAAAGACAAAAGGTGTTAATTGTCAAAATAAGTGTCGCAGGTGCAGAGAGGTTAATTCTATTATATTCTATTCTATAGGTTTATATTCTCTGTATTAATTGCCCCGGAATTGATATCGACTGAAACCGGAAGGACCACGCACGCTGTAAAGCATGGGAAACGTCGGAAAATTTTAAAATCATGTAATATACTTAAATTTTGTAAATTAAATAACTTAATCTGTTAACAAAGTGTTTTTTGTTTAAATGAGTAATATTTATGTTATTAAAAGACAATATTATAGGAATACGTGTTACTTTAGACCCGCTCATTGACATTAAGGTTTGGGATAATTGACAAAAGTGCGTACGGTGAACATAAAATCAACTTAATTCTTTTTATGTTATATACATAAAATGTTTTGTTATTTGTTATTCGTGAGCACGTCAGCAGCTGACCAAAAATAAATGGCAATTTGGCCCTCAAACAATAAACATTTTAGTTAAATCAACATTTGAATGCAAAACACACCTGGAATATACAAAAGTGAATGATGACCACATAACTTTTGTTTTCGTGAATATAATTCAAGCATTTTCATCGTAATTAATAAGAGTGATTGAGGTTGTCCGAATAAAATGGGAGTAGTCAATAAGGGTTGCAGAACAGCCGATCATTTTTATTTATTTATTTCATAACAGCCTATAGCCAAACATACTTAAAAACTATCTTAACCTAAACTTACAAATAAAAACTCCTTGCTTCACTCATTCTTAACAAGCCTGCCACAAATATATCCTGCTCTGGGGCAGATTTAATAAATTTATTAACCAGCGACACGATTCGTGGTATCGCTAAGTTCTGGCGAAGCACGTTTCTCACCTCCATTGTGCCAATATTGAATGCCCTCGCGACCCGCAGTAGTTGTCCGGTACACACCGCCGGGGGAGGCCTTGGGCCATCCCCGGCAAATCCTTTGCCCCCCCAAAAATTTTTTTTTTTTTTTTTTTTTTTTTTTTTCGTTATTTTTATATGAAAGTGAGAAACGCAAAGAAACAAAACTGCTTGCTTGCTTTAGTAAACCAGTATTTAAAACTCGATTCAGTTACGTGACTTGTGAATTAGGAAAATCAATAAATATCCCCTTTAACTTCGAACACACAACACACACGAAGCTTGATTTTTTTTTATTTATTCACACACTTTTGTGCATACACAAAAACGCAGTAAAAAAATACAAAAATGATGTTCTTCTGTCAATTCGATCCGCTGGCAATCGTCTTCATGAGATAGTGATGCTTGGTTACACTTCACTTTTATTTAAAGCGACACAAATTAGTATGAAATGAAAAGCAAACAAAAAATCACTATTTGAATGTATCATGTACATGTAATGTATATAAGTACAATCTTGCTTGATTGTACAAATAAAAAGAAACGATGTGCTGAGCTGAAAAAAACTGTATTCTTGGCGATTATATTATACATGAGATTGTAAACTGCAATCGGACGCAATAAGATCTTCGTAGCTTCAAAATCGCATTGATTAAGAGACAGCGAAAATTGTCTATATATGTCATAGCGTAGTCTGATGGTATTAAATTTATGGGCAATGCTGTTCATTCTATATTTGACCTACAGAAGTGGGCTATCAAAGGAATCGGTTTTCGTCACGGAACTCCGCGATTTCAGAGATGTAATTAATTAAGAAATAAATAACTTTGGAATACGGTTAATTTTGATAGTTCGATTTTTGCGTTTAATTGTGACTGTAATATGGGTGCGTCTTCCTATTTCCCTAGGCCTGTTCGGCAGTTTCTTGGGAGGTATTATTTAGTATTTATATGTAGCCCTCTAAACCGAAGAGGAGCTACGATAGTAGGTACTTGGCGATGGAAAGAGTGACGGAGAGTTTCTTGCCCGTTTCTTTTATCAGATCTTAACTTGGGGTAGTAAATTTAAGATTTATTTGAAATTTATGACTATATATTATTAATGTTGAGTTTTTATACTCTAGGGACTTAAATAAATTATAAAAAAATGACATGTGCAATATAAAATAATCGGGAGCGCTTGCCGTTTGGAGACCTCCTGTCAAAAGCTATACTTAAACAGCCAAAGTTTGGCCGAAGCCATGGGCATTAGTGGAAATCTTGGGTGTCATTGTGTAACACATCAGTTGTCTTATGACCCATAATGCAAGTTATAAATAGCTTAGCTTGGTTCTTACTATATCTATCATTAATGTAATTTTTCGTAATCTACTTATTTAATTATTCTCTATCTAGAAGTATAAAAGCAACCGCATAAAAGCAAATTCAACGTTAATGGTTTAGCATGATAAGCTAGGTTAGAATTTCATGACTCCAGACTCAGTCTAGACTTCTAGATATTTAAATTGAAATCTATTTAGGATGATAAACCATTTATTAGACGTAGCAATTTAATAAGTAGTATTTCTATATGTTTTATTAAATTTAGAGGGCTTTTAAGTTAGCTTGATAAAGTCTGATAAAGAATGAGTATTCGTCCTTACGATTTGTAAATATATTAAACGTAAAGTATTGTATATTGACGGAATTACAATACAGTACACATATAAATAACCAGAAGTGATGGTATTCAAAACCACGTAATTGAATGATGAGGTGTATCCGTCGTCATCAATAATTTTTTCTACTAATGTTTCCGCAGTCGCGGTACAGTATGTTAATGAAATCAATAAAACTATTTCTCTTTATTAACTCTTGCTGACATAACAATTAGAATGAGAATAAGCAGGAGATCCGAACAAATTAAATCAAATTGAATAAGCTGATTATTTGCGCAATCTATGTATGGACTTTCAAAACCCTAAAAGAGCAAATAGATATAATATAATATTCACTATTCAAAGAGGCAACTTTCTGAGGATGCTCCGGTGTCGGGGCGGTGTACGTCGAGTGATGGGTTTTTTCGCGGAGTATTGCTTGTAGATTGGTCTATTAGGGTCTTGTTCAATGGATTTACAAGGTAACGCCTGATTCTATCAACTATGGATTTTCATTAATTAATTATTGGTCATCAACACATGTTGCATCCGGATGAAGTTATTTGACTCGGACTCCATGTTAAACGAAAAATATCTTACCTCAAGGCAAACTTTATCCCTCTTAATTCCCACGAACTCAATCTTCGTAAATAATCTACTCTTATTTATTCCTTCTCATAATACCTCCTTCTTCAATATCCTTCTTGTCCTTTACCATAAGAGCGATAAATCTGTAGAACGTTTTCCCTACCTCCCTTGATCAGAAAGGCCCAATTTGAATATTTTAAATGAATTGACTGTATAAATTATAAAGATATCTAATAATAAACGGTAAATACCCTTATTCGTATGACGAAACGCCATTTCCCATCACCAGTCGTTCGTGATGTCATCTAATAACTCTATATATGGACCAAAATTGCAACTGAGACTTGATTTGTGTGAGAATTGCAATTTTTCAGACTATTTGTCTCGCTTCTTTAGTTAGTTAGTTCTAGCTCTATTCTCTGAGCAGTCTATTAAACTGTTTTTAAATATTTTTAGTATGGGATCAAGGTCCTATATATTAAAAAAAATGATTGTACTATTTCAGGCACATTTGATTATTCTATAAATATCTGAGCCATTGAGTACGTTTAAATTGTTTATGTACTTAATTTAATTCATAATAATACAATATCGAAAATCTATATTATTTATAGGTTTATTACGCCATCTGTAATGGAAACTAACAATATTTTATGTACAACAGCGCCATCTGTTGTTAGTTTCAAACATCTCCAACAGGACGTGCGTGTATAAATTTACGAATTATATACGGTGACAATAGAGATGTCACTTTTCCCGAACAAAGTATCCGGTAATCCCTTAATGAGGCAAACACATTTAAGTATTTGTTTTATTGATTTAATTTGTTTGTTGTATGTCCTAATCTCAAACAGATAAGGGTATCATGGGTAAATCCTCCCAAAAAGGAAAATCATCTTAGAGATGGTAGAATGAAAAGTCACATTTCTCATAGTAATTATAATTTGAATACATCAAATTTTTTGGTGTAACACGAAAATCGTAAAATTAGCTGAATACCTGCATATGTAGGCCAGCATTATTATGCTCTTACAAATAATTGTACATACGGAATGTACCACTACATAGCAATAAAATAGAAACATTAATTATTGAATAATATAACAATTAGAAATTAAATTATTAAATCAGTCATTTACAAGCATCTCATATTTTACAATAGTTACTAATAAACTATGACTATGCCTAATTTTTTTCATATATTCTTTTTTTGTATTTTGGATATCGCTTATTGCACGGAGCGCTTTTTTTTATCAAACATTGGAGTCGATTGATTGCAGTCGATTATCATCGAATAATCGAATTCATTTTGATTATTACATATTAATGCTACATTTATAATCTACACTATTCTAGAAAATGGCGTAGAATTACACAGGCAACACCTGCCATTATATTCAAATAAGTAGTGCTAAAGGCATTATAGTATGCCGTATTATAATTATTTAGAAATTAAAGAGATAATTAAATTATTATATTTCTTCTTGTGCCTTTAAATTTCATTAACTTACAAATGAGTTTCATAATTCATTCGAGACGCGCACAGATCACCTTCATAAAATGGCCGTTTCAGCATCAATTGATCCGATCTTGCTTTTACGGGAAACGGAAGCGCTGCCATTATAAATAATTACTAACTAACGCAATACTGATATCAATTCAATGAAATGTACATCTAGGGTACCTACAATCACAAACATTCAGCTTAGACGACCTATATACAAAATTTACATAAAATATAAAAAGAGCACATCGCTATCACTCAACGGACATAAATAAACACAATATACAATTGTCATTTTCCAGTAAAATTTTATGTTTTTATACAGGCGATTTCTGGGCAGTGATAACTGAACATTTTGCAACTCAATTACACTTTTCGTCCCAATGCTTAATTATAATCGGACTTATGATCAAATTTCATGAGGAATTTGTTACTATTTTAATATTTCCCACTCTGTCGTACGTAAGAAATTCACCGCCTCTCTGTGTAATAGACAAGCGAGTTATCTGGAATGTTCCCGCGCTTTTTAGCGTTACTTTGAGTGACACAGATAATATCGCACGCGAGATTACACAGATGATGTCCCTTGCGTAATTTTTGTACTGGCAATTATTTGTTTGCAAGGGGCGTGAAGTGTTAATTAATCCTAGTGTTGTGATGTGAGTTTAAGACACCATTTGCCGGTGGTTTTGCCCGTTTCCATTTTGTGAGGGGAAGAGTACACCTTCGTATGTGACACCGTTGAGCTCTATGGACACGACGAGTTTTTGGTCTCCCGTGCTTGCGTCGCCTGAAACAAATTGGCAAATTATTAGCTATTTGTCTGGTTTAAAACTGTGTATATAACTTTAAAATTAATTAGTAAATGAAATTAAAGTAATAGAAGATTAAACAAAATTTCAACTTGCCAAGTG
Organism: Pontia daplidice; assembly: GCA_963693355.1. NCBI lineage: Eukaryota > Metazoa > Arthropoda > Insecta > Lepidoptera > Pieridae > Pontia > Pontia daplidice. Next base: position 454,193 of record CAVNZL010000138.1, on the reverse strand, counting down.
GCCACAGACAATACAGAGAGACACCCACCTCTAGTGGAGATCTTGAAGGCGGCGCCAGAGACGCCGTTGTTGAGGCCCGCGTTGCCGTTCAGGTGCGCGAGGGGCTTGGTTTCGGGGGGCGCGGGGGACGGGGGCCGCGGGGTGCGGCGCTTCGCCGGCGGAGGGGGGGAGCGGCACGCCTCGCGCTTCATCGCGCCGTTACTCGAGTTCGGGCTCTCGCTCAGGTTCAACGCCTCTCTGAAAAGCGGAATGCTGCGTAATTGTTGCGCTTTAGTAGGATAACTCAATGCATCTTATAATTAATATTCTAATGTAATTAAATGCAGAAATAATCTTTTATATAAACTAAGAGGAAATACATACCGTTGCGGTTCGATGTCGGGCTGCGGGCTGTTGTTGTTATTGTAAAGAGACCAGAGCGTGAGACGCGACACGTCAATGGCGGACAAAGCGTCGCGCGGCGACACCATCGGAGCTCCCGGGGGCGACTCTGAACCTACGGCAGCAATCATTCGATTCAATTGTATTTATAACAAACATATATGTAATTAGTTACATTGAATTTAAAGTGGTAATTTGGTTATATACATAAAAGTCAAAACAAATTACTTTTGATATGAAAGCAGTTTATTTAGATCGAGGGTGAACTAACCGTTTCTGATGAGCTCGCGTTGTTGCTGTATCATCTTCATGTATTCGCGGACTCGATACTCGATGTCGTGCTGCGAGATGTGGGGCGCGTGTGGGGGTAGAGGGGGCAGACGGGGCACTGTGCCCCCCAGGGACAAGGACAGGGGCTGCATATGCTGGGACAGCTGCGCAAGAGACGCTGGTACTCCGCGGTTTAGGGGGGGCTGGAAATAAAAACACGTACATTAGCATAATATAAACTACAAAACCTTTGTTTGATTGTAAACCTATAAATGTACTTAGTATTTAAGAACGAAATTTATTAGTTAAATTCAATATTTTATAGTCATACTCATAAACGATCCGGACACATTGTGGAAAATGGATTAGGCTTTCAACGATTTAAAGCATTCAAATGCTTTTCTATAATAAAAAACTTATTTCGACGACCGAGTTAGCGCTACCACGCTGGAAAACTTACCATGCTAAGAGCCGCCTGCGCGTCATACTGTCCTGAGGCACGGCGTCCCTCCCGCTTGTTGCCCTCTATGGCTGCGTCCAGCTCACTGCGGGTCGATAGATTCTTCTTCTCGCACTCATAGTCGTATAAATACTTCATGTATCTGGAAAATGTACACTTGAAAATAAGATCATGACGAGATAGTCACACAAAATTTTCAAATCGAGACAAGTGATTCGAATTTTAAAAAGGTTTCGTGTGAGTGAACATCATAATGTACCATAAACACGAAAATATTGTTCAATTCTAAATTTAAATGCCGCGTCAAGACACGACACGCTTATAAATCATATTTCAAGCTCACTTATAAAAAGTCTATCATTCAAATGTGTAACGCCGCGGTACACCGTAATCCTATTCAGCGACAAGTCAATTTTATTCAAGCATATTGTCAAGTAAACTTCCTCATAAGTCACAAGTGATCGCATATTAAAATGACTAAAGGCCGCTTTGAAATGGCCGCTCAAAGGACGGCTACCTTTCAAGAGATATCAAATAAGAAATTTGAATGTCAACGGTCGCCTAGTTAATACTAAAGATGACAAAGAATCGACTCAAATTTTATTATTCGATCGTTAAGGGAAACGTTAGAGGTCGGAAAAAAATAATAAAGTAAAAATAATGAAAAATACAACAACTTCATTTCTACAACGATATTTCTCTCCGCTCAGACGACTCGACTCGTAACAACAGCGACCACCTAATAACATTCGAATTTAGAATGTTTGATAAAATAGCAATCTGAAAAAATTTGAGCCACAGACTGTAAAATTTCTACGCCCTAATTAGTCTGTGGACAAAGTATTTAGTACGTATGATGCGGCTCGCGTCGTGCGTAACGGTGAGTTTTGAATTAGAAATATACACCTTTATGTTTCCGACAATAGCCGAGGTTAAAGAACTTTATGATAAATGAGAAAATTATATCTGCTCCGATGAGTTAGAGGTTATTAATTATGCAGTTGTCACATTGTCGCGAGCTCACGTACGCTTTGTGGCTTTGTCTAGCTTTCGTGAGAACAGAATGGATTACAATGAGACCGGCTCCAAAATGGTGCTCCTGAAGTGTGGACCACACGAATTTGAGGTCACTTTTCGACTAGCTGTATTTATTATGTGTGAGTATCCTATATAGTATCGTATCGTATAGTATGCCATCATTAAATTGATCCAAACTTACTGTGTTCTCAGAGTGAATGCAGCCGAAGTGATGGACGATGGCAAACGAAGTCCTTTTATGATCTCCTGCCAGAGTTTCTTGTTGATCACCTCCACCAGACCACCACGAGCTATCACCAAGTTGTACAATTCATACAGATCCAACACAGACTTCGCCATTATCGGCAATCGGTTGATGGGCGTGCCTAAAACAAAGAAAAAAATATTTTAAATAAAATCACTTTTCGATTGGTACCTAAGTGAATAAATGCATCGCACCGTATTTCTCTAGTTATAAGGAATCACTGCGAATGATATAAAATAAATCTAGTCTAAATATAAATCAATAAAAGTACATCAAACCAAATAAGTTTTACGCGGGCTGTAAAACCTTATATGCGTGGTAAGCGTCGTAAAGAGAGCAGCAACGGATCGCGCCGACCATGATTTATGGTATATAGGGCTGTTCCTAAATTAACAGTAGGTAGATGCCCTTACAATTTTACCGTTTACCAAACACAATATCAGCAGGATCAGTTGTGCAATACTGAAGCTGTAGCAATGGTGAACAAAAAGCTCGAATTAAACTATAAATCGGATTTACAGGTATTTAGTGTTTGGATTCTTAAGTTAAATTTCAATAAAAAGTTGTCTTATCTGTGAAGTTAATTAAAAGTTTCTAATATAACTAAAATAGATCAATGTTGGTAACCCTTAAAGCCGGACATCGTCTTTATATTGCCGCTCTGTGCTAGTTTTAGATTTGCAGACCCAGTGTGACCAGTTAAAGCGCATTGCGAATTGTTTCGAATTAGAAATAACGTGACGTTGTATAATGTAAAAAACTCGGCTTTAACTGAAAACAATTAAACTTTAGGTTTTTCCTAACGGCTTCCTAAGTTATGTTTATTTCCGTTGCATGATGATGGGAAAATCTTTTTTAATATTCGCAAATTATCATCTGATACTAAATTCCAGACCGAGTTTGTTTTAAAACCACAAAAAAAGGTGAATAAATAAATAAATAAAGCCTTTATTGCTACTATTCTTAAGCTAGATTTTAACAATTTTTATTACCTTAGCTATACATTTTTAATTATATATCGTTAAACTACCTTATTTAAATCTGCGGCGTAGGCCTCCCCTAAACCTTCGTAAGCCTCCGTGAGGCTGATGAATAAAAGTTGAATATGTACTAGACAACTGGCAACACCGCAGCTAGTGTGGCCCGCGGAAGCGAAACATTATGGCGGATTGTTCGCAAGTGATTTATTGTAATTCGGCGATAAATGTAATGACGTGACGAAGAATGGCCCACATATCTCCAGTTTTCTTTATTACATGTTTACGTGTTTCGCTATGCACAGCCTGGTACTCAACGGTCGATATCGCTTGAGATCTTCCGCCTCAAAATAATGTACAGCGACAATCTAGAACTACTTTGACTTATACTTAAGCTTTTTGATAGCTTTTTCACGCATCTATCTCAATTGATATAGAGCGAGAAACATTCAGAGTTGACAACAAATATCGGATGTATTTGTTTAGGTAGACATTTAACAACTTTCAGTTAAATGTTTTTTTACGTTAAAAGTCTGACAACCGTTAACATTACAATCCAATATACCCCAATTGATTGGTACAATTTCGAGTCCATTTCAATACTCTGTACATAAGAGCAGTAATTAATCTCGAAGGGTGACGTACACCCCCTACCCCCCTCCGGCCCTCGCCCGGATAACCGGATGATTAAGTACAAACGCGAAGACTGATTGACAAATACTCGTTTAGGTATTTACTAATGCTCCGCTCATCAATTCATGTTACTTTTTATTGGTTGGAGATGTTTTAAGCGTAAATATATATTATAAGTATTATTAAACACTTTACAATTGTTTAATAACCGACCTATAATGAATAAAGAATGCATAAATAAGGTATGAGAGGATAAGGTCAAAATCATTCTTGATTTTATTAATTTATGATAATGACTCTTACGCTTAAGTTTACACAGTTATAGATGCGTGGTTTACGCAATGTTGATTCGGTTGTATAGTTAGTATTGCTCATTCCTTGCCAGGTAAATAGTTGAACATTGAATCGTTATCCTTGCGTTACTTCTATGTTGCAATACAATGAGCAAAGTATAGATATCCGTCGCACTGAATGTACACACACATTTCTAGATCACAAGACCCCGTTATCCCTATAACAACTTACAAGAATTGGACAAAAGCTATTGTTTATGAATGCAATCACCCCGATAACCATTTCCACAAACCGCCTTCCCCGCGCCGGCGGAAAACCAGCAATTCGATGCGCGTGCGACCCGCTGCATGCACAGGCCATTTGCATTAGCCGACCAACAACAGGACCCCCTAACCAACAGCAAAGCCCACGGCACCGGACGCATCTTAAACCGGTCGTTTATACGGTAATTTACGATGTATGTCAAATCGCCGACAGAGCCAATCTAATCGTGCCCGATTGTGACAAATTATTGCTTTTCCTACGAAACCTTACGCTAAATTTGTATTCATTTCGCGTTATGAACACTTTTGCATATTCGCCTGTTACACTGTTGCGCGTCGGTCGATTATTCGCACCTAACTCGGTATTTATTGGCAATCGACGTCGCTAAACGCTAATCTTGACGCAGGCTCTCGTAAATCAGTTCGCCCGTGTTGATAAAGTATCGTTATTCGCCACTGAACAATGTACGAATCACTTGCAATCCAACGTTTCTTAGAAGTTCTAAATTTGAACAGCGCACAGTGATCATTTCATGAATTATAGAGCGTGCTACGGGGGCGGTTTTGAAGACACTTAATTCGCGTTGACCTATCAAAAGCTGCGTCGACACGGGCGATTATCGATTGAATCGGATCGAGCCATATCAAGGCCCTTTATTCTTGCTGGCCAATGGGAGGGCGCGCTGATCCGAGAGCGGGCTCTTATTGGCTTGATACGGTTTTGATTGCGCCGCCCATGTCGATCCACGTCTCTATCAATCACAATTACTCGCTTGTTTGCAAGTTCAGCGTGTAAATGGTTGAATCGTCATTTTGTCTGTAGTTTGATAGAGTCTACCGAGAGCACGCACGCTGTAAAGTACGCGAAACGTCGGAAATTTTTTAAATAATGTAAAATATATTTAAACTTTGCAAAAGTACATAAATCGGTTAATAAAGTGTTTTTCTTTCAATGTTATGTCTAAAGACAATAATGTGGTAAGCAAGACTCTATCATAAATAATGAGAGCACCGATTTGACTTCATATTTGCAATAAAGTATGAGCTTAGTTAGAGTTAAAATACATATTTTAAAGCATATCAAGGTTGCAAATAAACTTCAGTTATGCGGCAGTTAAAGCGAGAACCCCCTGTTTAGGCAGTCGTTAATGGTTTATGGGCGGAAGAATTTATTGAGAGGAGCCGCTTTAATTTAGAAATACGATAGGGATAGTGTTAACTTCCACACTTTCGTGTTTTCTTTTTTTTGTGTTTAATTTTCAAGGATCATTACGCTCATATCTGAGACTCCCGTTGTAAATCAAAGTATTGCTTTAATCTTGGTACGAATATATCTGATTCATCGAAGCACGGAGCAGTAGTTGCATCGCAAAGTTACCATAACTCAGTATGTATTTATTGCTTAGTGCGAATTCCGAGAGCTACGGCGCGAGAATGACATAAGGCCGAGGATACAACGATCAATCATGTGGGGCAGTAAAGCTGAGAACAATCCAGCGTAATTCCCTCTCAGAGACATTAAAATGGCGGCCGCCCTATCCGGTGCAACATTGTGTGGAGCTGCGCGAACGCACAATAACACTTTCTTATTAGACTCTCAAAACTGACAGTTTTATCGTGCAATTTTAACCGCGCGATTAAAGTCCAAATCTTAACATAGCGAACAAACCAACCGTGTTTCGGCGCAAATTGAATAAGGCATAAATCAATAGCGAGCCAAATCAAACCGCAGCATATGAGCATTGTATCGCTCGGAATCCGGGGGCCATTCGATGTAATTGGCAATCATTCAAAGGAAGATATTCTCTCGCTCCAACAATCGAGACAAAGGCGGTACAGTACCTACAGGCGAGCCATTACAGGTCAATAGCCATTATTATGCGATATTTTCGCGATCGCCCTTACGCTGCACGAGAGGGCAAATATCTGTAATTAAAGGTTGTAAAGTTGATTTACAGCCGAGGGCCGAGGATCGGGCCGTCGACCAATGGCCGGCTCGCGAGAGGTCCCACCGCCTCGTATCAATTTATTAGAAACGAATGAGAATCGCCGCTGCGGTGGCATTCTGCGGTCACAGATCCCATCTGAGGCGCAAGATAGTGGTGGATCGTATCTGGCGCTGGTGCGTTGTTTACGATCGCCGCGATGGTAATACCAGCAATAAAACTGCAACAATGGAACTGTCGGATGCGGCTGAAAGGCTACGCAACTATGGCCAGATCATTGCAATGAATGCAACAATGGAGTCCTCCGAACGACGGTGGAAACCATACAAAGTACGCGCAACGCGCATTTAAATGTCGCAAGCGAATTAAAACAACGCCCACGTTTGGTTGCTGTTTCCCTAATAAAAACAAATCCGTTTGGCAATGTTTAAAGCTGATATAGAACACAGCACTCGGACGTCAGATGCAAATGAAGCCTCAGATTTATTTCGCAATAATTCTCAGCAAAGCATAATAAGTATTGTTTCATTGCTCGCACTAACCGGAGAATTCGTCCCTTTCTCACATTTAATATCTGGAAAGTAATTATTAGCATTTGTTTCCAAATGGTTGTATCGTATCGGTTGAGATGTATGTAATTTATTATTAACGTAGTCATGTCTGTGCTTTTTATGGTTGCGGAGAAAATTGACCGTCAAAACAAGTTTGTTGCTCACAATGTTGCTTGCTTCATAATTAGCTTCAACTAGAAATCAATATGTCTACCGGCTTCAATCAATTTTAGTAACCTTTCTCGCATTGTTCTAATCTACGTTTATTTTGCATCAATTTTGTTCGGTGAAACCCTACACAGCCTACATTTAATTTAATAGCCATCGTATTGTCGCTCACAGGAATCGTAAAATATTGTCGGAAACCTTTAATTTTCTATATCATTTCTTTTGTTGCCGTTACAATGTTGCTAATCGTTGCTTTACAATGTTGAGAGACATAGACACAGTAAAATGAAACACGACTTATCAAAGAGCAACCCCTCAAAGCTTAAAACAATAAAAGCTGAACAGTCGTGAATATAAACGCGTAGTTTACTGACGTGGCACAATGCGCGTCATTCACACATTCAAAGAATGCTCTTAAGTCAAGTGTGATAAAGGTTAAAATTGCGCAGACATTTGACATGTTAGTAGCTAGATCATTGTACGACGAAGGTGTCGAGATAACCACTGCCACTGTGTTCAAGATCTCCCGTCAAGGGGTATTTGAATGACAATCTAAATTACAATACGGTATGGCGTCCCGGTCGTGACGCAGCAGAATTCGGAGAAGGGATATTAGGAAATTGTTTATCACAAACATCGATAGACTTTATTGAAGTGGGCTTAGTCTCAATTTCACCATCACAAAGTCGATAAAGAAAAATTGCTGCGAAATTGAAGCGAAATTCTGACAACGCTGTCGTCTGTCCAAAGCACAAAACTTATACATATATAAACAATCACACATTCAACTTCCGCCAAGATCCGTGTAACGATCAAAAAAACAAATTCAATCAAATAAAACACGAGACAAACACACGGAGGATATAAAATAATCCGTGGCAGACACAAAAAACACACAATAGAGTCAAAGGGCATTGACAATGCCTCTCAAATGGTGCACAATGCAACATTAGCATAAATGGGTTGAAGTGACAGCACTACACAAGCCTAAGGGTCAATTTAAGACATGTACTTTCTACCGTTTCCTATTTAAAAGGCTTTTAAGGTTCGGCCACGTGTAATTCGGCTGCATATTCTTCTGACGGTAGAGTTTGAGCAACCGACATGACGGTGTTTGACGTTGATTCACATGGCGTGTGTCTGTGCCTTCGGAATACTGAATTTCAATGGGAAATTATCAGGTATTTTTAAATAATTAAGCATTTAAGACGGTTGACATTTCTACATTCAAGTGTCAACGTTGCTATGGAAATAGAATTCCATTACTTTTGATTGATTCTTTTTACAGAGGATTGTGTCGTTATTAGTTGGATTATATTACACATGGAAAGTGTGTTTTTATATCAATACTGAAAAAGTAATGAGTTATGTGGCGAAAAATTGATGTAAGCCGATAAAATTATACTTAAGGTAGTACTTATCATTGTATTAATATCTTGCTTCCGGTCCGCCGCGCCCACACAGATAGGGCCTCCGATAGGCCCATTGAAATTTTAATAACATATTTCGAAACCTTGGAAATATTATATCAATACATAATTTTAAAATATTAAGATTTGAATGAATTAAAGACTGTATAAATTTATTTATATAGCTAAACTTATGAACGTCAAAAGTTTAACGATTAAATCATTAGCTCACGACGTTTGTAAATATACAAACTAACAAAAAGTCATTAATTATATGATACGAGAAATAGCGAATATACAAAGTTTATCAAAGTAATTAAACTCTCCATCACGCTAACAATTCGGTAAATTTTGTTAACTTAATATATTTATATCCGCCCAGAGCGTAGGGCGGATTCAATATCTCGAGCACCGCCCACTGTCCTACATTTCCGTATAAAGAGAATTTTATATACAACGTTGTTGAGCATATAATGTACAATATAGATTGTTTGATTCTGTTTTCGTTTCATTAACTAAAAAAAGGCTAAAGCTGAAAAGAATTTGACAGTATGAGGCGAAAGCTCATTATAGCTCTATTAGAACTCTATATATAGCTCCAATGTATATTCTAAATAGAGCTTTAGTTTATATAAATTTGATTGTGCTACGTCTAATATAGTACAAGATTTAAATCTTCATCTCTTTCTCTCAAATTAACTGTGTTAATAAAAGTATTTGCGATAGTTCAACGTCAACTATTGAGCTCTGTTGTATTAATGTTTAATGAATGTTTGTTATACCATACTTGGTATCTAAGTGGGCGACGGAAATGTCTTATCGTTGGTACACCAACATATCCGCAATATGCAATTATGTGTCTTTCTCACGGATGTCACCTGTTGTCCATGATATCACTCCTATAACCTTCGGGCCGTGCTATAGAACAGTTATCAATCGAAATAAAATACATTAACGCGATTTTATCAGACTGTTGCTGACGACAACAGTGTCCTTGTTTAGTTGCGACAGTATTGCCAGACTTGTATTATAAAAAACATCACCACTGTTGGTAGAGATGGCAACATTTTCAGCAACACGGTTGCTGGAAAGCAAAGCAGGCAAAGTATTCTATAATTATCTCGACATACTTCTCTTTATCATACTATTAATGAAAATTATATGAAAATTGAGATAACTGAAAACAATCATCTAAAACTACTTTAACGAAGTATTCATTAGACAATCAAAAATAAATATTAGGAAGTACTGTCAACAGGGTTATAAATAATCGTTTGGCCAGCTCGTTAGCTAGCCGAGGGCTGAGGGGGGGGGGTGGGTAATTTACCTCATCCATCACCTTCCGACCTGGATACCGCTTTCAATCGGGCAAAGCGTTTTGATGTTATTATTTATACTTCTCTCAACAAGTTAAATAGTTATAATGGCAATTAAGATGTAGCCATTCTTTACGTTCAGTTTGTGTATTTTGGTATAACAGATATGGTGATGATATAGGCTGAGTGCAAACAGTCCAAAGTCCAATCAGCATTGCCTACACATCGAGGGTAGTTTTTCTTATAACGCAACCAAATGGTGGAATAATCTACCACCACTTCTCAAAACTTCATTAACTCCAAGACATTATAAATTTAAGTTAAAATTCTACTATTTTGAAAAAGTTCAAAGAAGTTTATCAGTATTGGAGGCGCTGTAAGAATTAAGTAATTAAGGTGATTTGAAATATTGTGCCTGTATTGTGTCTCAGCTTATCATATTTTCAGAGTATGTTATAGGATATATATAGTTATTAAGTTAGTCGTAGATTCATTTTGCACCTTGGAGGCCACGGAAGATCAGCGTTGGGTCACAAGCTATGGCCCAAATTATGCTGAGTGGCATCCATTTTCAGGTGACTAGTGAGTTATTTGTAGTTTTATTTATTTTAAGTACATTTAAATCTACATTTTTTGTCTACACTATCACTTGAATAAAAATTGTTTTCTTTCTTTACACAGCTAAGAATGAAACGAAGTTCCCGTCTTCTGAATGGTTCCAACTGTTTAACAATCAATTACATCAATGGATCGCGAATACGCGACGCGAACGCATCCGATTATTTTCCGCTTCTAAATAGAACGTGGTGACGGATCGCAGAGCTAATTACCATCTAACGAGCGATCTGTGACATCTCCTCACCGATCTTGATGTCGGCCGCACGACGAGTGATGTCTTTTATTTCATAACTATTTTCAGCGTAGGAAATGGATACGCGTCAATCGTCCAAAAAATGAAAGGAACAATGGTCTTCCGTGGGCGAACTATCTTGGGATTGGATCGATTACACTTTAGTGTTATATAATAAGAGATTTCATAAATTTCAAAAGTTCAACCTGAAAGATGGCAAATAAAATAATAGCGATTAACGAAACTTTAAACACATGAATTTGAAACAATAGCTGCCGAATTATGCACGCAGGTCTTCGTGAGGCAATATTAAGTTTATATTATTTGTTTGTTTAAATATTTTAAATAGCTCGGTTACACGATCTAATTGTCGCATTGTCTTGGAAACGACAATGAAAAATTCGATTAACGAGTTGTTGGCACTCGCCTCGATCGAGATGATTTATTTTTAAATCGCCACATAGTTTCACTTTCCGACAAATCTTACAGTGATTTATTAGTTAGCATGTTCTAATTCACGCGCATTTGATGATTGTTTAAGCTGACTCCTTGAAGTACATCCTCAATTATCATTCTAACGGAGGTGCGAAACTCGAATATATTAATACTTTAATGGCCCTGATCGCTCTTATTTATTCGTATAATTTTATAAGACCCCGCGGCGAGACAGCCACAACAATAAAATATATGTCCGTTGAATAAATTCGATCCATAACGAGTGTTATTACAAATGGAATGTTTTTGATAAGATTCACAGCGATTTATTTAAAGCCTTTATTTAACACAAGCTTAAGAGGTACTAAATATTATGTTATTTACTATTAAATTATATCAAAACAAAACAATGATAAAGGCGAGAAGGGAACAATAAACCTCTTGATTTATTTCAATGAAATAATTTATGGAGCAACAAATTGGAGTCATGACGGCGCGCCTCATCGATTCCCGATAAAATCGATGCATCGATTCAATGAATTATTGCTTTCGTATTTCAAATTAGTTCCTTATAACCGAGTACCTAGCACCTAGCATACGTTTAGGAATTAAATACTAGCTTAAATATTTCAGAAATACTAATGATCATTTGAATACTGCGTTGAACACGATCCCGCCAAACAAAGACGCATTAACCACACGTCCCTATTCAAAGCAAATGGAATCCGATAGCAGATAATTCATTGATCGTAAATCGAGTGAGGCAATAACTCGCGCGGCTTAATTACGAATAAATAAATAATCGAATGAGGGCCGTGGGCTTAATCAGGCCTGTTCATTGTCAGGTGCTAACAAGGCGAGATTTTAACTTTTAATACCACCTGGACGGTTTCGCTATAAACAAATTAAAGTAAGATGAAATTAAGTTTATTAAGATGACACGAAGATATCCAGATTCTGAAGGAAATTTATATCCCAATTCAATTTATATGAAAAACGAATAAAGTTACTAACAATTTCGTCGAAATGAAAAACAAAGGTCTATTGTACGTCGCTTACAATAAATCAAAACTTCACAAATTGGAAACAACAGATATTAAATAACAACGGATCTAAAGTCGTAAAAATATGATTTGGTGTGGTTTTAATCCCGCTTCAGTTTACGACCATATAAAATGTGATTAATAACTGCGGTACATTTGGGATAGAAGGCCACAATGTTGCAATGACCCAAATCATGTGAATCTTAGACGAAGCTATTTTCTTATAAGCGATAAATGGATCAAACTTTATAAATACTTAAAATCATTATTCAATTCAAATTATATACGGTATTGAAGTGACAATAGCAGACTGTGAAAAATAAAATTACAAAATCGTGGAAAGTGTCAGTCGAGACGTCAAATTTGGCGGCTCGCGCTGTTTGCGTTTTGCATGTGATATGTCGCGAGACAAATGTCAAAATCATCTGTCACATATGCGTTTTGATTTATCCGATCCGATCTGATGACAAAATCTTGTTTGCTTTTGAAGTTTTAGAATTTATTGGAGCGAACTTAAAATAGAATTATTGTAAACCGTAAGCATCTTCGTCCTCTTGATTCGTTAGCTAAAAGCATGTAATTCCCTTCAAACCATAGATTAAATTCGACGTAGATACACGGCTCATAGACAAGACTTTTTTTGAAGATGTTGACAAATCTAGACCCAAACACCTAGTGACGTAGGAACACTCATCTTACTAGGCAATCTGATCACGCGCATCTAGTTGATCACTGAGATTCAGTCTGGACAGCTGATTTCCGTTCATGTGAAATCGCAATTCGATACAGTTATATTTTTAATTTCATTAGCAAATGCTGCCGTCTTGCCAAACAATTTTCCATTTCGAATATCAGTTTTCATCATTTAATAAACTAGAAAATTTTCATGTAATTATTTTATCTATTTAAATTAAAATATCTGAATCGGGAACACCTAAAATACCGCATTGTATTTGCATTTTTGCACTTAACACCGATTTAGATAATAAAACACGTTTCTCTAGACTTTCTAAAATAATGAATACTTGCAAAATTATTGTGTTTATACCATTAACAACTAAGTACATGTATGAGGCATGTACGAAAGGTAAATAATCATCATTATACATGCGATACAAATCGTGACATGTCTACAATTTATGTAAAGGATGAGGAGAAACTTTGAAATTGCACAATTCAAGAGGTCCAACGAAAGTTACAAGGACGATTGGGAATTCATCTCAATGGAAATAAGAAGGCACGGGTCAAGACAGTAATAAATACGATGCCATTGAAGTGGCTTGGATCACTGATGCAGCCGCCGCGCTCCACCATCACGCAACGTTGATACGCATCCGCATCGGAATCGAAATTCGATATATCGCAAAATGTGACGATATTTTAGTCCGTCCGTCATTCGGACAGTTCACAGAAGCGGCAAGATTAATTGTATTTCGGTTGAGTCATCAAAATAATTAGAATGACGCTATTTTCGTTTGTGATGCTAATTTGACAGACGTCGCGGGAGATTCGTGCCTTTTTGTTCGCCGGCTCCTACTTTGATTGCATCGTTGTTTTTTGTTCCGATCTGACGCGATCACGCGACGTAACAGATGTCGTCCACGCGGAGGTCGACAACACTATCGCGATCTGATTATTCGTGGCGATCGATTACAATTCAGTGACAACCTTCGTAATAAACTCTATCAACACTCGTACATAGTTATTATGAAATAAAGCATATATATATATATATAGATTTCAAACAGGTGGCGAGGATTTCCTTTAAGTTTGACATTTGTTTTGGCAAGTCCACACAGAAAATACAACAAATATATCATATTTACTCTGTCAGTAATTAAATTTTTTGTCCAACCTGTTTACCTCTTGTTTGTTATACACAAACACGCGCACTGCACTTTGAACTCAACGTCAACTTACGGAATATAATAATTTTCTCAATAGTAAAGTAATTGTAATAGTCAAAGTTATATCTCCAAATAAAAGAGGCAAAACCCGAGCGACCATTAATTAAGCCGCTGGCAGTGATCCAATGATATGACACAAACGTTATTGCGATGAACAAGATTTAAGGAATCATAACTGGTTTGGTGGAAATATTTGATAGTCGCTTCTGTGAACACTTAATACGTGCGGTAATTTTGACCGCAATAATAATTTGATTAATGTCATTCGAGCGGAACAAATGTGGTGTCTATGATCAAAGCGGTGCGTAAATCAAGGCGAAACAATAAAATATACATCGAGAAACAATGCTGATTCCGCGATGTAGTTATCGTAAATTTCGTTCGCTTAGATGTAATGGTTCATTGAGATTCTTGTCAAGTGAAACTTATTGCTTGATATGATGATTAACGTACGCATTCAGGACGAAAGATGTTTCTAATCTTGAGCAAAGCTTTCATTATATAGATAGAAAGGCATGGGTTGCTAGTATAAGCACACATAATGTCTGTGAAAGTTTAAATAACGTAAATTCTAAAGGTGTGAACGAGAATATAATTGATAATAATTAGGTACGAGAATAACTTACGGTGTTGGCAGCGTGTGGTATAAAAACAATCTACGCAAAATATGAATATATATAAACATGACCGAACTCCAAATGCAAACGTTTGTTTTAAATTTGAAAATAAATATTGATTTATATAATCACGAAATATTTCCCGATCATCTTAACAATGATCACGGATTGGAAACTCGCCAAATACATTTGTGGCCGGTAATAAATAGCCTTCGTTTTATTGAAATAAATTAGAATTAATTATTTGACGAATTTTTTAAATTTTTGTTTAGTGTAACGTTTCTTGCCAGTTCTCCTAGACACAGGACGAAGAAGAACATTATTTTCCGTATGATTGCGTCAATACAGTGTTTAATATGATTTTTAAGGACATAATTTTCAAAATGTTTTTTAGTTTTATGTGAATTACATATGTATCGTATCAATGGTTACATAGCACACCCACATAAGATAAACAATCATGTTTAAATTTCAGACACGTCACTATGTTTAGAATTACGTATTTAGAATCAAATACTCTTGCACTTTTTGGATTTGTCTTTATAAATTTGCATTTAATTCCAGACAAGAGCGGTTATATTTTTCATTATGTTTGTTTACTAAGTTAAGTTTGAATAAAAACGTTGATCTTCATTGAAATTGTAATACGTTTTCCGGTGAAAAAGAAAGAGCTAAGAGAGCAAGTAACAATACCACTGATTTTTTTTTATTATCAAGTACAATTGTAAAACATGAAAATGGGAAAGAGATACTGAATTAAGTCAATAGTTTCATAGAATCGAGAACAGATCGATCGTGATGGTGGTGCAATTTGCTCGCTACTTCGCAACTCGGTTCGGGGAAGCCACTCTGGGCGTCACGCGGCGCCTGCGCACCTCAGCGTAGGGCTGTCACCTGCTATATTTCATATTGCTATTATAGCTGTTATTTTCTCACGATCAAACTCAAAATCAAAATTTGGACGCGTTTTGTTAGGAAGTGGATGTGAGGAAATTAATCAATTTAACTGGAATTTAATTGCAAGACAAAGAAAACGAATAAACTATTTATTATTTTAAACATGATTAAGCTAAGTTAGTGTTGTCTGCTATATAGCAGTGTTAGTTTACAACTGCGAAATCACAGTTAAACGTATGAGAAATGATATATTTCATTTCCATCTCTGATTACTGTGTAATTTATTAGTTATTTCAAAGTAATTGCACCCTCGCCGCTAAATATTTCCAATACTTGGCGTGTTCGCGTGCGCTCCGCTATTTGGCATTATGAACATTGTCGCAATGGATTTCTTGATCAAATATACCGCATAAGGCACAAGTTTCTTAATTTTAAACTGATGAATGAATTCGAAGACAGTTAAATTCAGGTTCATTGCCAAATTTGATTGAAAATTTCGAATGCAACAATTTTCTTCAATTGATTTTAGAATCCTTGATAAACAGTCAATAACCGGAGACGGTGACGGCTAATGGAAATGTAAACTGCAGTTAAGTAGCGTGACTCTGTTTATTATTGAGTTAATTTACAGATTTTAATTCAATTTCCATGAGTCAGAGGTAATACTTGAGGCATATGATATATTGTACCTAAGACTAATTTCGTAATTGAACAATTGTGGTATTTATAAATAGCAGCCCAATAAAAATCTAAGTGAAAGCAACAATGTTGCCATAGCTCGTTAGCGCCGTGCTGACATTTGCAGAATGACCCTTTGTTGTACGTGCTTTTAATAACAGGACCCTTTACAATGGCGACACATTTGATTTGTCAATTATTGAAATTTACACCATATTTCAAGGATTTTGGAAAATATAGGGTCATAGATTTGGTGTCATTGGTAAAAATAAAGAGCTTAAGTAATAAATTAGCGTAAACAAATTTTAATTTAAAATCTAGCAATCGACGTTGCGGTTTCCTAGAAAATTCAATTATCTAAGGAATTTTATCACATAACTTATCTTATATATCGAAGGAGTAGGTAGCTTTAAATGTACTGATTTATCTTGTTTAATTGTTAGACACACCTTGTAAGATAATAACACTATGACTAAAATGTATTTGAAATTTCATACGACTATTGAAATGATTCTATTGAGCTCTTTTCATTACATCGCTATACAGTATACTGAATATCATTGTACTCAGGTAGATACTAAACATTTAGCCGCAAAAAAAACACTATTTCAAACCAATTAACATAAAGCCGGCTGGCGTCACTGCTACTTATCACTTTTTTGTGAGCCTCATAGAAATCCAGCCCCTAATTTGTAAGATATATGGATCGTTTTCAAGTGGTGTATCGCAGGGAGCAATGCTGGTCACGTATTTGTTTCTAGATAACAAATTGGTCATCAGACCTCCGATGAAGCTGTCGACTTCACGCTACCATTTTAACGTTAATAAATTATAGGGAACTGTTGGCTAACGATAAACTACAGTGCGCGGTGTTATTTTGATTGGAGAACAGTTTGAATGCTACGGATAGTTCAATGATTGAAGAAATTGAAATACCTACTAGAAAGTGATTTGATTGGGACTCCTTTGAGGTTTGACGTTAATAAGCTGCTACAAGTCGATGAACAGATGCCGGGCGACAAAGTAACCCGAACGTGCTCCTTACGTAAACAAGTAATGACGCGGGGGGCCCGGCGCGGAGCCTAGCGCAATTTGTGATCCGACTATAATTTACAACAACATTAAATACGCTAAACAAGAATAAATATGGAATTGTTTCATTTATTACTTCTGTTTATAACAATGTATACTTGCATTTGTCAAATTCTCACCCAAACGGATGAAGGCTTATTGTACGTAGAGGTTGCCGTGGAAGGTAAAATTATACCGGTTAAACAAATTCGTCATTTGAATAGAATTTCACTAAGTGCATTTGAAAAAGCTCTGAATGTGACAAAAAGAAATGTCACAGTTAAAATCAAATACGAACAGATACTTCATTGTAACTCGCGTTTACGATGAATATGATTTATATGGTTTTTTGATGATGGACGGACCAACAATGCCCTCATACAAATTGGTGAAAGAATCGTCCGGCAATTTTAGTATTATAATGCGGTCACACCGACGCTCTTTATACGGCTTTTTATTACTTCGCCTTCTTGGAAATTATACACGGATTTATTTATACAATTGTTACTAGGGATTAGTATAATATAAGTCAAATTTTCGCTCTGTATAACTTATTAAGTGTTAGATTCAAGACGAAATAGTGCATAGGTGAACGTTTGACTTTTTTCTCTATTAATATTAGTGTGTATTAAATAATACATTTCTGTATATAGGACGCTTACGTAAAATTCGTGTGTGTGCCAAAAATCGTGTCAACTTTCAAACATCAATTAAGTTACCAAAGCGGGGTCGAATTCGATTCCTAAATATAATCGATTAAACACGCGTACGAACAATGCTTTCGATTGCCAATTTTATTTCATTCGATTGTAAATGGTCATTTTAAATATGGGAAATAAATTGGCATTTTATTCGACTCTCTGATAGATATGTTTTATATAAATATTAGCCGCGTTTAAACTTTATTTACAAATGCACGACATTGTTTATCGTATTTTGATTATGTTCAATAAATACAGAAATATCAATGAGTTTGAAGTTAGTAAAGTGGTACAGGCCACGTAAATTGCCAATTAAAAATGAAACATGGATATGAATCTTAACAGTAACCTCTCAGAGATTCCTACGAATATGTCATGTAATTCACACATCGTCTTCATGATTTAAAATCAATTATTTCGTTGAGATTATTCGCGGAATTTCCTTTGGCATGATGTATTTACCACCCACGGCTCGCCACACAAGAGAAATTAATAGTGAAAACAATCGATTAATATTCGTTTTTGTATGTTATTCTACGAATCGTATTCTCCAAATTCTCGAGTAGGAAGCTCTTGTCATTTCTCCTTGTGAAGGGATAGTTAATATTTTTATTCCTATACGTCCCGAGCTTCTTCGCTTTGAATAGCTTCAGAAACCAAAAGACAATTGGGCATCATATTGGAATGGTCAGTTGCTCACTATGACTTGACGGCTATGTTGTCCAGGGGACAGATGGAGTAAGTGTATGTTTGCTATTTCCTAAACATTAAACTGACAAAGCTAAAATCAAACGCTCCCATTAATATCGGCTCAATTAATCACAGTTAAAGCATCGTGCTCCAACCGACTTTTATTAATGAACATCAAAATATGCCAATTCGAGAGTGGATCGTAAAACCGCCTTCGGGTATGAATTAGTAAAACAATACCTAAAGATTAGCTTTATCATACAAAATATCTGGACGATTAGCGCTCATCTGGAAAGATATTAAAAATGAAACGATCGTGAGAGGCCGACAGTGCCTGGCTTATTTAAATTTGGAATGGAAAAGTTCCACGCCTATCTAAATCATTCTCACTCTAATTTTTTTTGAATTTGGAATGGAAAACAACCTATATATTGAATCCAGCCATGTTGTTTGAGATTGTGTTTTACTTTCTAGCTTTAACGTGTCTCGTGCAAAACTCGACTAGGCATAAAAATCTACTTATCCGAGTCCATTGAATCAATGATGAGTGATTAGCACGTCTTTATTTATAGGTACAAAAGAATTGTATACATCACCGTTATATCAAGCAAGATCAAAGAGGTGCAATGCTAATAAAATGATTTTATTGAGTGCAGAAACAAAGAAACTTATAGACGTGATAAAATTATTAATAGTTAAGACGAATTCAGAGGACAAGAGGAATGTAAACAGAGTTTAATCAAATCAAGGCTACGACAAAAAATTCGAGATACAAAAGATGAATTCAAATTAATAAGAAATAATCTAATTTTATTAATTTGATACGAATAGGTACTCGTAACAGGTACAGAAAGAGGTTCTATGTCCCTGCTATTTAATAAATTAGATTTGTAATACACAGAACATACCAAGCATACGAAACTGTAAAATAATCAACATTCTCTCTCGTTGGTCGTAGAACGCAGACTGTCAATTGTTTTAACATTTTGGCGCCATTTTAAAAATTGTTTGTCTACATGCTGTCATGGATTTAAATTTATTCATTGAACGTTTATAAGTTAAACGAAGGTTTGCGAATTTGGTGTGAGATATAGAAATAACTAAGCCAGTGCCAAAACAAAGCAAGTGGTAAGTAAAAGTAAAGTAAAAGCGACGCGAATTAACCATCTATAATAAGATATATACCATGCGATCTCCAAAAGACGTTGTTGAAAAATACTACAAATAGCTCATAATCTGTAGCGTTAAACATTTACCGCTCCATTATAAAAACGAAAATATAATTAACAGAATTTCGAAACAGACGTCGGCTAATTTAGCACAATCTGATGCAAGCTTATCAGTAGATTTAATTTGATTAATTCGAGTTTTATTTATTTTAGAATTAGGCAGCTGCGTTCCGTCTTTTGATCCCGTCACGGCGCGCATGCGATGATAGAACACTAAAAATATTTTGATACGAGAAAAACATTATTATCTGTATGAAAAATAAATATTAATTCAGTTTCTTTAGCTCCACTTGTCGTACCTTCACGAACGAGTTTCGCAAGAACTCGAGATAGCTCTATTAATACATTGCAAGCGTGAATAATTTATTAAAACAATATCAAGGGCAAAGTGACAATCGCGGGACGTCAGCGATCATCAATCTTCCCCCTTGTAATCGTACCGCATCATCAATCCAGTTATTTCGAGTCGGCGTGACACTTACAACTTCAATAACGTTAACGGAATGTTGAACAAATTAAAAACTTACTAAACTTACTATTTTAGTACGCCACTGAAATACTCCTTACAACAGCTGCAGACTGTTTTGACACTGTCAAACATATTTTGCAGCGCCAAAAAGAAACCTAATCAGCCGATGATTAACTTAAAACAAATCAATTGATCGGAAAGTTATCAAAAGTACCCTTCAATCAATCAAAAATGAAACTAGACATGAACAAATGAGTACTCCTCGAAAATCGAATTAACTATGGACCAGTTTAAGACACCAATTAAAAATACAACAAAGGCTCAACTCAATGAGATGAAATTTGATCGTAATCTAACGATTTTCTCGCATTTTGAGCCTTATACACGTAAGCCGATAAACCGCTGCTCTGTTGGCACAACATCTTTCCGATTAAACAGATAATTAATCACGGGAAACGAATCCGAATGAGATGTTATTAGTTACACTATACTCGCTATTAACAAGTGAAACAATGGGTGTACAGGGTGAGTGCAACTACTAATCAGTTTGTATGCTCGAAAAATACGCCTAAACAACTGGTGGCTACAACGATTTAAGCTTTAAGCTGCTCCAGAACACCTGCAACGCCGGAAGGCTTACGGGAATGTCGCGAGCCCCGAGTCAAGCTCGTTTGAGGCATGTACTAACTGTTTAATAATAAATAAATATTAAGAGTATTACAGCTATGTAGGATTCTTATTTTTGTATAAAACCAGATTTAGCTATATTTCCCCTAGAAGTTATTAACATATTATTAGGACGATTTGAATCATCCTGTATATGGGGACAGGAGCGATCAATCAGATTTAACGAGTCGGTCAACATGGTATCACTAGTATATTATCCTTGATTATTTTAATCTGTTATATCTGAGAATTTTACAAGCGTTTATTTTTTTACACGTATCCATTACATTTATTATAAATTTTCAAGTGAAGGATTTATTCTAATTATTAAATTAAATACGTATACTATTTCGTGCTTCGGCCACGAACCACGAATCATTGTCGTGATTATTTCGATAATTTGAAAGGTCCACGCTCATCATCCATCTTATAATCCACCTAAAAGATTAAAATTATAGACATTTTTTACGCAGACGAAGACAAAGTGTGGCTACGTCGCGGGGCGTGGTGGGTTAAGTTTCATTACTCACGAAGTAATAAATGATAAAACATTATTAATAAGAGATCAGAACGTCTGCCCGGATCGAGATTAATTAATTCTAATAATTAATACTTGATTCGTTGTTACCATACGATATTTTTTCGTCAATGTTAAATTGACTTTGAAAAGTTATCAAATTGTATGTTATCAAAATTATTATTATGATAAAAATTATAGATGCAATCATAAATCACATGTAATTAATAATATCTTGGGCCAGTCTTCAAAATGTTCTGATGATGATCATGTTTCTTGCTGTATTTCAAATAGTGTATATCATACATACCTGTTCATCCCATATCTGACAGATTTGAAAAATTGCAATTTGCTGTTATCGCGTAGCTTGATAACAACCAGTAGTTTATTGGCAACGAAATGATAAATTCAATAATAATTTATTCCGAACGAGATACGACCCGTTTCGATCGAGAACCGAGATACTTTCAAGAAACTATTACACATTTTATAAACCACTTGTTAATCTTTAATTGTTATTCATTGTTGAATGATATTACATATATTTTTGTATTGCGATTTGAAAAATTACATATCTAATATAAAATATATATTATTAACGAATCCTATCGATTGCTAATGTATAGGTTGTCGGCCTTTTAGTGACGAATAAGTAATATATTATTTTTGAGTTCTAGTACTTAGATTTTAATGTTTTATATACCGAGGTAAGAAGTTGTATAGGTTATATAAAAATTAATGTTGGAAGGTTAGATAGGCGGCCATTTTGATTAAAATCATTACATCGGTGGCAAATTAACTTTTATACGTAACTTGGAAAGAATTAAACAATGATACCTAACAAGGTATAATATCAATAAAAGTGCGATCGCGACGGACGACCTCCGCGCAATGAAAGAGCGGGACGTCGATAGTTATCAATCATGCGCCCGCGCACCATCATCGCCTGAAGAGATCTTTCGCTTAATTATTTCTATTATGATATCTTAGGAAATATTAATACTACGATGCTAGTTCTCACACTCATATGCGATAAAACTAGAAAGTTTCATTCATATTTGAAACTTAGCAAATATAATACATAATTAGCAATGAAGCAGTCATTTGAGTAAATTTCAATTGCACGTTATTATGTAACAAGATAAATACACAAATAATTCTGTTATAAACCCTACCTAAAGTACATAAGCCCTGGTGTGAAATCGGTTTCAAAAGTTCAGGTAGGTACCTTATTGTGAAAGGTTTGTATAATTCATCTATCTAATAGACTAATCTATTATTTTAGTCTATTAGTACAAATCCATAGACTATAACATACTAGATTTCTCGCAGCTAATTACGCCGAGACAGACAGTCAATCACTCACGATGTTATCACGGATCTTTACAATATAAAACAGCTTATACGAATCTACCAATATATTCGAAACCTCCATTATTTTCAGCATATTCAAAGAAATGGCTCATCTTACGCTGGCTCGACGTGAGTAATATGCTTCAAAGTAGGAATGATATATTACAAGGGATATCAATTGTAAATCAGATAACGGTCATAAATAGGGTAATTATTAGAGACCAGCCAAGAGTGGTAATCATTGCCTGGTATATGTTTCAGTTTTGGATAGCACATTTGGACCTCTATAATATTGACCTCAAGAAGCATGTTTTTATTATTAAAGAAAAGATAAACAAAAAACCACAGCAGCTTAATACACGTGAAAGCTTTTATAAGCTCATAAAATTGACTTACCTCTTTTTTGCATGAAGGAGAAGAGGTCGTCCAGGAACTCCTTCCTCTGCGGGTCATCGCTGATTTCGTACAGCTGGAACAAAGGAAACTTCTATTAAGAATTAAATAATTCAATTTATTTGAAATATCTATAATAATGTAGCATGGGACAGGTGCGTATATATGCGTATTAACTTTGATTAAAATTGTAACAGATATAAATATTCACTTTAAAATTAACAATGAGTTGTCGTTTGATATAACTACCAGCAAAAACAAAGTGTATTTTAGTATTTTTTTTATCATATAATTTTAATTTTATACGAAGTCATACTATAAGTAATGGAATCGAACTTCAAATATATTCGTACCGCGTTTTTCTGTTTACGCGTGGATGAACGTATTCGGTAATTCTGATAAAGAATTTTTCACACCTGAAGACGAGCTTAAGGTTCAAGCTGTCGATATTATTAATATTCTGGGAACAGCAGGGCCCGCATGTCCGCGACATGAGAAGTGCATTTCTATGTGCAGATACCGTGAAGCGAACCGTTAAACGACCATTTTGAATGGAATTCACAATTAGATTGTGACAAGCCATCGCCTACAGAACTTATTCTAATAAAACATTGAGGTGATGAGTAATTTCCAATATTAAACAATCTACCAGTCAAATTGATTATGAAGGCGGTTTGAGCTGTTGATCCTAGAGTTACCGCTACAGAAGTGTAAATACTTGATCAAGTGTAGTCGAAAGCTACAAATAACTGAATCATTTGTACTGAATACTAAATAGCCGGAAAAGTATCACGATTATATCTTCGAAGAAAATTCATATTAGAAATAATGAAGGCGGCACAATTAGGCCCGCAGATGCTGAAACGCAAGTAAATGACGGTGCGCAGGATCGTATCGATGACCGTAATTACTCCGATATCCGTCATTTAAAAGCAGTTGGCAATTTAAAATAACACGACTTTCTCGCGATACATCCAGAACAAGCCAGCCATTTTGGAAACATTTTGCGGAGCGGTTGGTCGCTCAAACTGTGTGTTGTGTTGAAATAGGATTTTGCACAATTAGCGGTAGGCTAAAGTTTAAAAAAATGAAGTCAACAAACACGCTTAGCGATGCGTGAGTTTATTCCTATTAATTGTTCGAAATGTGTCACAATATTTATTTATTCAAGCGGAAGGGGAGAGCCAGTAATTGGCGCGTCACAATAGCGATTACGCGGCTTAACACCCACTTTTGTGATTCAAATACTGACGGCTCGGTGGGCCTGTTATGATAATATTCCTGTCATTTCATACAACAATTTGTCCGCAAACTTTTCACATCGACTGGCCGTTGAAATCTTTATAGCCATGTTTTGTTATAATTGGAATGCATAATGTAACGACGTATCTTATGGG
This sequence comes from Pontia daplidice, assembly GCA_963693355.1. NCBI lineage: Eukaryota > Metazoa > Arthropoda > Insecta > Lepidoptera > Pieridae > Pontia > Pontia daplidice. The sequence continues at coordinate 429,330 of CAVNZL010000138.1, read as the reverse complement.
AACTGCGGCGTACTGAGATTTGTATCTATTTGAGATAAGCCTGACGTCGGTTAAGTTTTAAGTTTGAAGTAACAGCTCAAATTAGGTTTAATAGTTTGTTTGTTAGCATTACACTCGTAGGGCTAAGTGTCAATAATGAGCCAGGCTCAGATCTCATAATAGCTGCATGGGTTAACATCAATCTTGGCGATCACTGTCGACTCGACGCGCCCCTCGCGATTAATCACAACCCGAACGTTTTCGATTAGCGCCGCATAGCTCAGAAAAAAGAAACGCTCCAATTAAGAAACATGAACGGGTTTGGTTTGTTCTCAAAATCATCGTGTACACGGCGAACATTCAAATGTTTACTGAGGACTCTGGAGGCTTTACATAAAAACAAAGGACGATGATGAACTTTAGTGAGAGAAGGAAAAGAAAGTGTAGACTGTCGATGTGAGTGAATTTTGAGAACATCCGAGTCGATCGAACCTCGGCGCGTGTCATAAACAAATTCTTTCATCCGGTACCGAAGCCAAGTGTCAACAGACGATCAAACATTATTTGCATTGAACAATTACATCTAACCACTTAAAGAACTGGGTCGTGGAACGGACAACGAAACACCATTTGATACTTCCTCTTTCCGACGCATGTTTGTATTAATTAAGGCTTTCAGGCCGTGCGAAAATTTGCAATTGTTCCCTTTTATGTCATGATACATAATATATTTAGTCATAAATATAAATCTATTCGCTCATGAGAGGAACGCAATCGTAGATAGCTGATTGCGAACAATGTCGGCTTTAAATTATATACGACTGCAATGAATGAATCATATCTTTTTTCAATAATCAACAATCCAGAATAAACATAAAAAGCCGGTTATTGAATAGATTTTTTCAGAATACTTCATACATTACAATAATTCAAAATTGATGAAAGACTTACAAGATTCAAGCAACTTTATTTGATAAATTATTAAGGTAACATTGAAAGAGTAAATAGGACAAGGTGTATTATTATTGAAAATGTTTGACGAACTTTGATAGACCATTGTATGCGGAGAGATCGATTTAACTTGATCATTTTATTGGACGTACAGCCTTCATAACGCATAAATTAATGTTATAATATATGTTATGAGTGCTTATATCAGCACTTAGAGTTAACTTTATCGCTTTTTATAACGAAGACTTTTAAAAATGTTCATAAGGAATCGAAGTTCCAAAAATGCGCTGAGATCATACACCATAGATGCGATGTGGTTAAATAACCATACAATATAAGACAAACGAATCAGCTCAGACACAGAGTGGCCGCAGCCGCAAGACATTCTCAAATAGCTCGCAATAATTCAAAATTGTAATATAAGAGTATAAATAAAGAGAATTTACACGATAAGTGAGACAGCGCGTATGGAAATGCAAGGATTTACACTTATTGAGTTTGTTATGAAAGAGTTGGATATATACGACGCGCACGCGCCGGTATTTATTTCAAATTGTTTAACAATTTGATATTTTCTTTCCCTATATAATTATATAATGGAATTTTGCTGTTTCCGATTCTTGATGAATGTTCGTATGTAAGAAGTGAATTATTTATATTATATACACATATTGTACAAGAACGCACGTTACAATCTCCGCGGGTCTTCAACGCCATTATAGTCGCCGGATAACTCTGAATACAATCGATAGATAAACAGTAAAAGACAATAGCAATGCAGATCGTAAAAGTACTTAAAAAATTGTCGTGTTTTGCAAGATAAAGCGACCTATATCTCGTAATGACGAACGGTAGCCGTGTTCGATGACTATTAATGTTTCAATTGCATACAGATAAGATAAGGAGGTATATTAAAAGTAGGTAGCGTACCTATTCGAAGAACATTAAACGGTTATGACGGAGGATCGATTTCTTCAACTTATTCAAATTGCTTTTCCTAAATGCACACTTGAGATTTGACTATTCTTGTTACACTATCTTTGTTAATCGCTTGTTATAGTTTTTTATTATAATATTCGGTTAAAAAAAACTCGGAAAACCGAAAATCTATCGAATCTTGTACGTTAGACCGAACTGTTATTTAAAAGGAATTGATATGGATACTTACAAATTTGAGGTAACCTCTAAGGAGTTGAGACTCTGATATATGTCAAAACTTATATTTTTAGATTAATTGTAGATAAACCAACTGGAAGTGCACAGTTTAATAGTACTAGTTAATTAGTACGTGTAACAGATTGCGTCTACAGGTAGTAAAATGGAGGTGTCATAAAAAAACCAAAGCTTTTTAAGCTCCGTAAATTAGTTTCGGTTCACGCAATAGTGCAACTACAACCCTCGTTTCATTAATTATGTATAATATACTATATATAGTCTTATTTATATAGCCTCATACTTCTACCTCACCGAGTTTTCCTTTTATTACATAAATTATACCACCTCTTATGAAATTGAAAGTTCACTATCAACGATAGAAACAAAATATGGAATAGACATCGATTGTCTTGATTGATGTCGATTTTCACGAAAATTGTGAAAAAATATGTCACCTTAATGAGTAGATCGCACTTCCGCTAGCATTGTGCTACGAACAAGCTAATTGTAAAATGCGGGGCGTTGGCCGAGAAACAAAGGCTCGATTGATAGCGGTGTCGAAATTTAAGTGGCGAGGAGCGCCTGCGCTTACATAAATTAAGAATCTCATAGTTTTACGCGACTTTTCCATTATTTGTCACCACTGACACAGATACACAAAGGTTAATTGTGAAAGCAACGCCAACTCTTATCTATATCTAAGGAAAACTAAGTGAGGAATTTTTGTAATAGGCAAACAGACAGAAACAGCTAGTTCCAATTGCATTTCAAAGTTTATTTTCTGTGCATTCATGTTTCTTTTGCCTTAGTAAGTAAATGTCATTTTTGTCGGCAATTACAGATTAATAATTAAAAAATCCGTGTTATCCATCCAAAATATGCGATTGTATTAATAAACAAACATAATATTATATGTAAAAGTTACATAAATATTCCTTAAATTGCATTTACTGAACTTGCGGTCAATAAGTAAAATTATAACGAGTATTTATGCTATCCTATAAAAACAACTTTCATATATAAGCTCATACTTTATTAATGAACGAGCGGTCTCTGATAAAGCCCTCGAGTCATAGTGCTAAGTGCCCTCACTCCTCTAACTGTTTGCGCACAAATTACTATTAATTTGACCAACGCACTCTGATTGATAGATTCTCAGGCGTTCTATACGGTAACTTAATTAATATGAACGTTTTAACATTGGGCTTTTATCTTGTAATTGGGACAATGTTGTTTGCCGAGCGATTTAGTGTAATATAGCAGTATCTTCATTTAATTGTTATATATTTAACAGATAGTCAGTGGCAAGTAGGTAGTCAATTCAAATTTCGAATTCTAAACAGAGGGGTGTGACTCACAATCATCCCCTTGTAAACCGAAATGTTCATCTATTCATCTAATTGGAGATCAAAGAAGGGTGTGTAATCGCATCACCCTACTCCCATCATAAACATACTGGATGAGACTTGTAAGTTGAATTACGTCACTGCTTTGCGATAATTACGGCACTTGTAATGCAATCGGAAAGCGCTATTTCAATGTGTATAAAAGCATTTAAGCACTCCCAATTAAAAGAGCTTTTTCTAAGGAATCATAAAGCTTAGAGGCGTTCCGTTCATTTTTTTGTCGGTAGAATAATATGTCAAATCTAGTAATGAACACGGAGCATCTACGCGTGACCAGTAGCAGATTGTTTTCGTCGATTACACAATTATTTGACCGGAATAATACCGGTCGCTCATTATTCGACTTAGGGGGCGTCGTTCTACTGAAAACATATACAAGGCCTATTTAAGATATATATTTATGTATATTAGGTTTCACTACAGTTACTAAAAATTAAATTTAGATTGAAATATTGTAGGGACCGTTGACGGCATCAATCAAGAAACATTGGATATAACATTTGTATTTTCCGAAATGTATAAAAATTATATTTGCGTTTAAATGTATCAAGAAAATATAGGTGGCTTTAGGAATTGGAGGGTAGTCTGAAACATAAAGATCAGCAGGAAGTGGGATGAGAATTTTGACAATTACTAAAATTCCACTCAAAACGTCTTTGAAAGCGTCACATTTAGGAAACTCAGATTTTCCGATTTCTCGATAAATTTCTTTCATATTGAAAAGGATAGATGAAAATGGGTGGTCATTCGAAACACTTTGACCGATAAATTGCTTTTCAGTCTTTAGAAATATTTAGCTATCGGATAATCTATTTTAGATTTACCACCAATTTCACACTTTTAGAAATGTACTCACAACGCCCTTGATTCGACTGGCGGCCATTATTATTATTACAAAAATAAAAAAAGATCAAATATGGAAATTAAATTACGAAAGAGGTCATATATCATCTTAAACTACATCGAGACATTCGAAATTTAAAATCGTCGTTCACAGATCAACAAACTGTCAATCGTGTAAAGTTTGCTTTAGCGTGAACCAGTCACAGCATGTCAAAGACATTAGCGAGTGCATGCGAGTCGCGCTCGCCGCTCATTCATACAAACATTGCACTTTCTCAATATTTTCTCGGAGGAATTGATTTTATGGACGCCTGGTAGCGTCAAAAAGGATTGATCTGAAGCTTAAGTACTATTTCGTGTGTTTCTCTCAAATTATGTACACAATCCAGTTTAGTATTACTTGAAGAAATGTCAAACATTCCACAATCAAGTCTTTTATTCCCAAACGTGTTAAAACAATTATTTCTTTTATTGACATTTGATTCGCACTTCAAAATTTATCGATCAATATATTTCTTTCTATTCACCTCCGGTTTGTTGAATTCCTTAACATTTTGCACATAGATTTCCCCGTAGACTGTTAATGAACGCACACATGCAATGGCGCGAATTGCCTGCCTGTATTTGCAGGTGTTAACGGTCGATGCCCTTGCTTGCGTGTGTGCCTGCACGACAATAATGACACGAGAATTTTTCATATCATACACATGTACTATCTGTCTCAAAACTGATATCTCCCTCGCTGAAAAATTTACATTCAATGTTGCTTTCGTAATTTTTTCAGGCAATTGTCCGGTAATTCAATTATTAAGTCATAACTTACCTACTTCAGTTCAACCTGAAACTAATCAAATAAATAAAAGTTCTTTAACGTTACGCCATGTTTAAAAACATATATTTTCTCCATCTTTTTACATCGTTCTTTACTCTATGGTACACGCACACTAATACAATAATCACTAAGACGACATGCTAATTTCTATTCTACCTTTAGTTCAGAATCTACGCTTTTATTTACCGAATCGTTTGAAAGTTTACATTCGCAATACATAGAAGTGAAGACGTGTAGTAGGTTTCTATTTCAACGCTTAAAATGCTGGATTTTTTGCTTCGTTTTCAGTTTCAATAGGAATTTCATTAAAAGTTTAAATTTGTTATAGGAACAAATGAAAATGTGAATAAATTAACTTATATTAGCACAGCTAAACGTATTTAAGGTTCTACAAAATAAACGCAAATAATTCTCAAGCGAGCCCAATGTCAAACAGAGTTTTAAAGCACAAAACTTAATAAACACATAAAAATGTAATAACCTAAATAATCCCGGATAAATAACACATTATTTTGATGTCGCATTTTATTGGTCCGCCGTAAATTCTTGAAAAGTGTCGGACAGATAAATCAACGCGGATAATATTAATACGAACATAACTAGATATGAAATCGGCTTCACGCATTATCCAGTAATAAAATTGTAAAACGTGAACTCGTAAAAGCCGCTGACCACCCTGGACATTCGTCATGTGGCATTTTACTTTGCGGTTCGATTTTTTACACTAGTACAAAATTGTTTTCATTAAATGACGACCAGATATAAATAAATATTCTTGCAACGATGAGGTTTTGCATCCACAGAACAAGAATCTTTTATTCTATGGTATCGCGAGCCGTCAAAAAATATATAGCAAAACCTTCGGCTATTTGAAGTCGAGGAGAGGTAAAGGCAAAATGGATTTATTTTAAATTTTTAAAATATATTTCGCAAAACCTTGGACACACAAAATTGTGATCCTACAGCAATTCTCCAGTCTGCGAAATTCATCACGGATAAAGACGCGGGAAAGCACCGTATACAGATATAAAATGGGAATGACATCTGACAAAGCCCTATATCAAATTAATAATTTTACGCTCAACCGATAATCAAGAGAGATTAAATACCTATTAAACCGGTCCATAAATTATCAAAATTTATATGGGGCCCATTCTTTTAATCCGTCCGGTCTCATTATTAATTCGAATTGTAATAAAACTATAATTAACTTCCATATTAAGCACCTAAAACAGATCGGCGTTTGTTTTTTTATTTACTGGCTACAGTCTGATGATATGATACACCAGAGACTACAGTCACAAAGAATCCAACCTGTCACTAGTATATCTTAATATAACAACAGTTCTTTGACACACACGAATCCTTAATTTATTTTGGAAGGTAGGGTTTTAATGGCTAAACCCGTAATAGTTACTAGATTTAAAGAATGAAATGTATGATACGCCTACCTTCATATTTATTTAATTTTAATAACCCTATTGTTAATGTTTTGTTTACTATTTAAAAATATCTATAATTAAAATATATCATTAAGATTATCACAATAAGAGTAAACAAGTAATTATTGAACCGTGAAAATGTATCACAAAGCTAATTAATTACTAATGAATTTTATCAAAAATTGAACACAATCTTGAATACTTTCATCATCAAATCATAATGCAAAAAGTTAGGTTAAAACGTTTTTAATACTTCATAAATAAATATCTTTTTAGCAACCACATAATCGTATGAAAATAAAAGTGTAGCTTATTAAATTCTATATACAGGTATATTATAATTACCTTTTTCTTATCAACCTCGAAAAAGTTCGGCATTTTCGGTGGATCGTTATGAATCGAGCTCTGAAGCTGCTCCTCCATTATAGAATTGAAGAAATCCATGAATTCCATGTAATTAACTGGACACTGATAAAAAGATTCGATTAAGTTAATCGGCGGATTGAGTGGAAATACGTCGCGCAAAACAACACGTGGGCACAGATGGATGGCGCGCCGCCTAACGTCCTATCCGTGCCAACATACGATATAAACTAAATTGAAAATTGGAAACAAAATACAATGTTCGAAATTCGAATCTTGATATGACAATAATAGGTGAGACGGAGATAAGGAAAATGCGTGCGTCGGAGCGAGATGGAGCTATTGGCCAGACGGCCCGCTCCACCCCAATCGCTCGGCACAGGGGTTGTCGCCAGACGGAATCGCTTCAAAATTTAATATTACTACCTGCTACTTAGATAGTATTAAAAACAAAATAGATTCACACGATTTTGGACTCTATTGCGTTAGCTAAACACGATATTTTTCGAGTGTTAATTGATGGATATAAGATGTATGCCTCGAGCGTATTTTAAGTAGTAATTATAAATAGCAATCGTACGGATACAATGCGCAAGGTTATTCCAAGAATTCGGAAATTTAACTTTTGTCTCGATAATTATTGAAAAAGTTTTTATATGAATTCACAAAGTATTCTGTGATGGCGATAAACGAATAAGGTACAAATACAATCTTACTTATGATCACATTACAAATACTCTGTTGAAGAATATTCGCAACAGTTCGTGGCCATTACTGCATATATCATTGATTAATAAATTCATAGCTTTTTTATATTTTATTAAATATTAATTTATAAAAAGAGAATTATCTATAAAGAGTTTTGTTCAACCTCATTAGTTCCATGGAACGGTTGTCATGGCAACAGATTTGTTATGTCATGAAATAAAACAGTCAAATATTTAAATTTCATTATTATTATAAGTTGAACTGAAGTATAAACATTTAATGTCGTTTCTTTGTTTTCAGAGCAACACATAGTTTTACTCGTCAGTTCCTTGAATTATATCTAATATATGTATTATGATTATTTCTCCACAGCCGGGAATAGCGGCCATATTTATCAATTTCCACTCAAAATTTTACTTTTTTCTCATTAATGACCATCGAATAGTGACTGCGGTGACCATCGCCTTAATCTCATATACACTTTCGTTAATACCCCACAGGAAATTGCATTGGGGTGCGTTTGTGTGTTTGGCAGAAAATTGCGTCTCACAAATAATCAATTGAATTTTGTAATGCATTGATATCCTTATAAATGGGGTAAAGTGGCAATACGGGCCATAGATACGGGCATTTGTCCATATTTTGACAGGTCCAAAACATTGCGAAAGGGTTATAATCTGTTATAATCGATCAATTGAGTCAGTGGGAAGAATCCGATGATAGAAACTATTATTTAACTATTTTTTAGATTAAATATTTATTTTTGGACTGTTGAGCGGAATATAAATGAATAAAGCGGACGCCTTATCAAAGAGTGTCTAAATGTTTCAATTTGAAAACTAATTCAAAGAGATCGCACTCGGGGATTGCCCCACACAATTCTTTTACGAGCTTTAGACTGATGACGTCATCGCACCCTTCAAATTTCTAGAAATTTCTTTTAAGTTCGTTTACTTTGACGACTAAATTTAATTAGAAATAATAGTTAAGTCCGATTTATCTCATGAAAGGGCTACATTATAGATATAATATTTATTTATTTCCTTAATTACTTTATTATAATACACCATATAACAAGGAATAAGAGTCAGTTAGTAAAAGGCGGCTTTATCGCTAACAAGCGATCTCTTCCAGGCACCCTGACATATATATAGAAGTTAAAATGGAAGGGCGGTTTTGCAAAAAGAATAAAGTCATGTTAAAACGCTAAAAAGTGGGAAAAGAGTAGATTATAAAAAGCAGTTCATATACTGTGGTAGAATTTAGAGAGTTGAAACTTAAAACTACTAATATTAAGTATGTTAGCTCCGAATACGCAAAAATATGTCCGTTGTTATCTTAAATAGCTTCTAAATATTGATATTCCGTCTAAAATGTAATGTATAAGGGAAAACACAAACGCCTCGCAGGTAATAAATGAATTCCTAAAATAGTAAAGCTAAAACATTTAGAAATAAGCTTTTTATAACCTAATTTATCTCGAACAATTCCGTAATAAAAATTACAATAGTTCACAAAAAAAAGGTTGAAATTATTAAATATTTGAAAATGACAATAGAAAGTCGTGTATTATCGGAAAGGAAGTGAATAGATATTGGATTCTTGGAACTTTCGAATTATGAAACAATAGGTCGGCATTTGCCATATGTATCAAGCCATTTTGACAATTGTCATTGAATGATTTCTATTGTTTATGGTCGATCTGGGAATGGATTACGTGCATTTTTATCTGTGGAAGTTATTTCTGCATGCAAAGGTTAGTTTTGAAGAAAATTCACACGTTAATTTAATACGTATTTCTACATATATCATATTGTAACTTTTTATTTGTGATTTACGTTATAAGTAATGTAAAATAGAAGCGTATAGATTGAAATAATTTTTTTTTTTTTATTTAAATTTGAAAAAAATGGAATTTCCATTTGTTAATAACTGTGTCAAACTAATTGATGTAAGTTTTGAAATACATGACAACCCACAAATTGTTTAATTCCAAAAAACATGAGTTGAATAAGTGGATCTAAAATATTAATTTAAAATAATACAATTTACCAGCTAATAATATACTCGTCTATATATTCCGATTCGACATGTGTTTTTTACAAGTCCTCTAAGTGGTTCAAGAAACAATAGAGATAGCTAAGCTCCGTATCAATTCCGGAGTAATGTAAAAGAAAGCTAAATACTTTGGTAATTAGCGTTTGTCTGGAATTTATTAGTCATATATAAGCTCACACAAATTTGTGTTCCAAAATCTGGTATCGATGAGTCATTCAAAATCAAAGTTTATTTTGCAAAGTTTCTGGACGCGAATAGACTTTTGGCAAATGATTTTTTTTATTCGCCATGATAGAAGCATGATTAAGAATTATACTTAATAGTTCCTATAAGCATCTATTCTATTAATTTATGATTACGTCTAATTTATATATTGAAACGTTTAGCTGAATAACTTGTAAAAATATTTATTTTGTAAATGTTACACCGCATGGCAAAAATAAAAATGAAATCGAAAAATATAATACAATGATATGATATTATTATTGCCGTAGTATCTTAATATTGTATTTAATTAGTCTTACTTTTTTTAATTGTGTTAAACTGTCACGAAACGTAATTAGATTTCACAATGCTTAACTAAGATAATTCACGTTTTAATTAACCAAATAATTAAATACTTTTGATAGGGTGTTCGTCAGGGGTATGTTGGCAATTGAGTCGTAATTAAAATCGAACATCGATAAATCTTCGCACCGTGCGAATGCACGAGTGTTACATCTCTATTATCCAAACTTAATTACATATGGGTTTTCAATTATCTAACACAAGAGGACATTGAGGGGAGCTTTTGATATTTATATTATGAGACACGTATTTTGTGACTAGACTAAGGTTGACGTATAGATCAAACGCTAGCTGCATCCCTATCACGGAGCTTCCATGATAAATGACTGAGAATGGCACGTAAGAATAAAACCAACGTATGCCCATATTGCAAGGATAAACACGATCGGCCATCAGTCATTCGAGTGCATTTTGCAATAATTAAAGCACTCTGTAAAACACCTATAAACTGCTAGTAAACAGTTAATGGACTGGTTTCATTACCACACCACGCCTCCCCGCTAGGTGGCGCGCCCGCACGTTTTATTGCATTCGAATCTGATTGATTACATGCGATTCTACTAGTCCAAAATGCAGATATTTTATATTTTATACTAATTTCTAAATCATCCTTCATCACTTATCACGCTTAAAATGTTTCCATCTCCTCTGTTGTAATCTATTTATGATATCAACGCAAATTTACTACCTAATCGCAGGTTAGTTAATTCTATTAATCAATTAAACTCCGAGTCGAATCCCAATCGTTGCTCACCTTATGTAGAACGTGCGTGTTTTGTAATTTGTTTAATAACAAACCGGTGATAAATTTGACGAGCGACGATTACAATGTCAAAATTAAAGGAACGCTCGCGAGTGTTTACGTGTTTTATGTGATAGCGATGGATGGGTTCCGTTCACGGTTAGATAAATTATTGAAATTGATAAAACAATGGATTAATAGCGGACGGTTGGAAAGGTCGTAAACGGGCTTTGTGATCGCCGCTGTCTAAACAAATCGGCGCGCGCGCCGCGTTCACTTGCGGGCGTCATAAAGCTGTCAGGTTTCGACATGTGACAGACTTAGATCGAGAAAAAGTCTGTATCTTATTACGATTTATAATTGTCTACGTATAAAATTGAAAAAAATTCTAGCAAGACTCCAAAAAAATAGTGTTAAATTAGCTAGTAAATTGGGCTATTAGAATTTGTATACCATGGATTTTAAAACAACGTTAATTCTAATGATCAAAGTAATGACCTATGTTGTTACTTATCATACAACCACTATTTTCTATAAAATATGGGGAAAAACGAACAGCCGAAAGCCTGAGTGGCAACAGTCATAAACAACCACTCTAGTGTTTGCGTTACCGGCCCTTAACTGACTATGCTCTTTTTAAAGAATTGGAGTTCGTATCTAGTTAGGAAAAACTCTGCTGCGAGCCTTGTTTGCAGAAGAAAAATCTTGTGAACTGTGGTAGATTTCCATCCATCTAGCTGGAGAATGGAATGCAGAGTTAAGCGTACGATAAACAATGCAGATTTTATAGAAAACGTATAGTGTATTTCGAAGCTAGTAAAGAATTCTTGAAAAATCTAAATTCCTACAAACTCTATGTTGTATGGAACTAACTCTACATTATTCTCTACGTATGTATTGTTAAGCTCATTAAGCGTTTTCGTTGAATCGCCGTAATTATCCGTGATCAAAGGGGATGTGATTGTTTTGACAGCGTTAAGGGTTCCGTGTATTGAGACTTTAGCATTGCTTCTATGGGAACCATACTGTCTTTGTTGGTGGATTATCCTAACACTTATCAATCAGCTAAATATTTTCCTCATCCTCGAATATACGAGCTACGCTTCTATATACAACTATAATAAATTTCTGGGTCTAGTATTGTATGCTTAATATTTAACTACATACACTAATTAAAAATATTTAATGGAATCGTGACTAGTTATGCTTACATTTTGCTTACACATAGGTATAACATTAGTCTTATTGTTCAGATCATTGAACATGACAACCGTCACTACTGACACGGTTGTTCTAGTTGCTAAGATGCGCGATACACCAACAGCTACAGAGAAAGATTGTATATGTGTGTATATATGTGAATTATATTTAAAGTTATCTTCAGCTCAATAAATTAGATTTGATGGTTTGGCTCATTTCACGACTGCTCAAAGTATTATAATGGTGACGCTGCCGATTATTGAGATACTCCCTCATCCTGAATTTGTCTGTACGGTCCCACTTCTATGGTTAAACTCATATCTAGGCTTTTGTGTATAAAACATCAATATTATCTAATATATAACATTCTCGTGTCACGGGTTTCGAACTTGAACTCCTCTGACCGATTATCGTGTGCGTAACTTTGTGAGTGTATTGGTCTGAGAATCGACCAACATCTATTTTTCATCCCCCTAAATGTTAAGGGCAGTCCAACCCTATTTTTTTATTCTTAGACTAAATTTTTAGTTTTTATTTTTTTATGATACAACATACAAAATACATCATTTTCACCCTTCTACGATCAACCCTCATTTATTATTAATTAATTGAAAATTGAAATAACATGTATGGCAAAACAATATCTAATAAGTTGTGTAGTAAAAAATCGAATATGCCACGTACAAAACCTAGTATTTAATTACATAACCTAGCCATTTTAATATGGATCGAATCGTTGTGTCGGCAATAAATGATTGTTTTCGCCGACAAGGCCCGACAAAGCCACCGCGACAAGCGACCTAATAAACAATTACGCATTTAAACAGTAAAATTGTTTCGCGTTTTATCGAGCGGATCGCTCCACACTTCGAATTGACGCTTTGTAAACAGAAACTTTTCGTTGAGGGTTTAATTATGGAAATGTTAAATCCACTTTTTAATCACACTGTCTGACCTGTGTATCATCCCCTATTTGAGCACAGCTGTAAAGAATTATCATGATCATATCAACCGTGCAGAGTTTACCGAAATATTTTTAGATTTAGACAACAGTTATATTTTTTAAGTCAAATAGGTCATGGGTCAGATAGAAAGGCTCCGAAGTAACATTCGGACCACTCTCCCTCATTTTTAACATTGTATAGCTGTTAACTCTACAGTGCATCTTAATTTTGAAGATGTAGATAAAAAACGCCGCCCTATGAAACAGATAACCAATAATAAAACGTCACAGCACCAATAATAAACTCCAGCCTCCCCGCGTCAGCAAAAAATGTGTTGTAAATTTAAATTGAGAACAGGAAATGATAACCCGCAGCCACCCCCGCGCACTCTTAACCATAGATAATTAATTATTTTGGAACATAGGTTATGCAGAAAAATAGTACATAGATAAAAATTTTCAGAAGCTTAATAGAATCGATTGACTTCAATAAAATATGACGTTTTTGTAAAAGGACACAATTTTCTTCATCATCATGACTATCATTTATGATACCAAAATTCATTATTAGTCTTAAGTTTCCAAAATCACCGCTACAAATCATAAAGTTGAAAATTTCGATCAGCCGAGATTAGTTCACTTCATGCCTAGCTGTAAATTCACTTTATCTCGCTCCAATTTTTTGTGAGATTTATTTGTTTTTTTGCCTGGGGTGGCAATCTGAATTTGGAAATAATCTCAAGATGCCACATGTGTACAACTGTACACCGGTCGTTTCGGTGATAAACATTTTATTGAATGGCAAAAACTGCCAACCAAATGTTTTCTACCAATTGGGAGGAAATAGTTTTTCAGTTCAACTTCCCTGAATCTCGATTTAATGGTGTTCGTTCATAGTAGATAACACAAGTAGGTTTTATATGTCTTTTCATTGTTACTCTGTGGCTAGTTGAAGGAATTATTCGAAACATATTTTATCTATGGAATATGTTATATTGGCACCTACTGTCTCGTTGTTGTCTTTATTTTTCAATTGAGTAACAATGGCAGCCGTCCTTGATACTACTGAGGGTCCTATTTATATACCACAGATGCTCCCATGTCCCGTGCGAGTTATTTCAAGATCAGTACACCCTTACCTCAGTGAAACTGAGAGGGATGGCACGCGTCGCAAACATTTCATACAAGAATGAGTACAGTACATTGTTTGTACATTGAACTAATGCGCTACATTTTCATTCAAACGATATTCGGAGAAGAACTTTTAATAGAACGTTTAACTCTTATACATGCTGTAGATGGAATAAATTCAAGTTTTTCGTAGTAATTTTCTACATAGAATTCCTATTGCGTTTCGGCGCAATGTTGCCAATTACGCAAATCGACAATGTTGCCATATTTAAGTAATCCAATGCGTTTTATTTATAGTTGCACAGCGTTACACGACACGCTAATGTGCATTGAGACGGTGCATCTGCTCTGGATGCGTTTTGACGTAGACACGCACTTACGGACGGCCTATTGCTTGCCGAAATGTTGCTACAATTGCATTTATTTACTCTCTCCATTGCCCTCTGTCTACCAGCCTCACCGCCTGTGATACTAAAGCCAGTAATGGCCTATGTTTACTTGGTCGGGCCAGCGAGTTGCAAATCGGTCTTCCACTCTAGTAAGAACAAAATAGATGAGTTCAAAAATGCTTTTTTATAGAACGGGCAGAAGGCTCCGCTTCCAAGTGTCACCGCCCGTGGACACTCGCAATGCCCGTGAACTGTTTCAATTAAAAATTATTTGATTTAATCAAGGCGGATAAATCCCAATAAATTTTTGTTCTTATAAATTGTCATAAATTTCAATAATGACTGGATTTTAATTATACAACGTTATAGCTTATTCCCATTGATAAGAACAGGTCTAAATATGGGTAAAATAGAGAGCCATTTCAAAAGGACATTGCAAATTTAGTGTTAATTTAATTTACGATTTTTTCCGTATGTATTACACACTAACATAAGAATTTTTAAAGGTTATTTGCATTCACATTCACGCTACGAATGCGATGCATCACATCTGTTCGTCTATTTTTGTGAGATAGCACGGGGGGCGGAATGCCATCCATAAATTGCATATTCATCTTAAATCTTGAATTACATGAAAACATGATTTTAGACGCTCCTTCATATAATCACCGTAAAAGACCAGTAAAACATCAGTGAGTTATTGAGTCTACAATACTACATAAGTTATAATACTTCAAAACACGACCGAGTAATAATAAAACATAAATATCTAGTACAATAGTCAAACAAATCTTATTTGAGTATTCTGCATTAACGATCTATATGTTCTCCACAATCCAAACCACGAAACAGAACCTCCAAGGGCTTAATGCAACGCCGCTTAAAAATCAATTCGAAATAGTAAAAGGAATGTTTACGTCCGAGTCCGATAAAGCTAATCGTAATTTATGTAGCTACGTATTTCAACACTAATTGCGACAAATCGTCTATTTAACGATAATAGTCGCATCTGAATCGTTTAAAAAAACATATAACGACTCAAAACACACCTTAATTAGGTACGGAAGTCTCGAATGCTTTTTAATGTTTCACTAATCTGTTTGTTTTGGTTATGTCATACTTCATAATATTGGAGGATAGGAGAAATTCTGATGATATCGTTTTATAAATGTTTCAGATTATGAATGTTCTACTTACCATCTCAATAGTTTGCATTTGCACTCATTATATTCAGCTAATCATACAAGGCAAAGTGGCGGGTAGAAGGAGGCCTGGCGATAGACGTACATCTTGGCTTAAGAATCTTCGGCAATGGTTTGGTCAAAGCACGAAATCACTATTCAGAAACGCGGCATCCAAAGTCAAATTAGCTATAATGATCGCTAACCTCCAAAAGGAGACGGCACCATAAGAAGCAGATTATATTTGTAATGTTCATACATTACACCTAAAGCTAGGAACATTTCTGGTGTATGTCGAAAATTCCTTTAATCGGAAAGATGAGGCGTCTAGACGCGCCACTTGAATGCCAGCACGATGGCTCACTTGGCTAATCGTTGGGTTGCCAGTTAACATTTTTTACCTCGCCCACTT
This sequence comes from Pontia daplidice, assembly GCA_963693355.1. Taxonomy (NCBI): domain Eukaryota; kingdom Metazoa; phylum Arthropoda; class Insecta; order Lepidoptera; family Pieridae; genus Pontia; species Pontia daplidice. The sequence continues at coordinate 413,028 of CAVNZL010000138.1, read as the reverse complement.
AAAGCGAATCTAATGGATGTAGTGGAAATGTGGCTTTTTAAGATTACGCACTTTTAAGCGGAGCTTTTGTAGCACGTTGATGTCAATAAACGCTATAACTAAAACTGTCTGAGTGATTCAATATTTTTAATAACTTTTATTAAGTAATGACAGCTGACAATTGTGACCACTGAAAAGTGTCATTAACGTCATCTGTCATCGCTTGCGACATTCCGCTGAATTTGATCAAAAATGATTTACCCTGTTAATAATGAAGTATTTAAAAATTATATATTCTATACCCCTCAATTCTCCATTACGATCGTTAAAACTGAAAATAAATCTGCATAGTTCTGCATCAAATTGATTATATAATAAGCAGGATAAATTACATAAATCAAACGTGTAGCTAATAAAGTACTGCACCCCCTAGAGAGTTTTCGCAAATGAAGAATGTCCGTTCGGCGTGCGCGCAACAAAATATGTCAGTTTTACGTGATTGCATTATTTCAATAAATGATACGTTGCTCTGTGCATTAGATATGGTCGATAAATTATGTCTAACAACAAAATTTATATTAAAATAAGCTAAAAATGTTTTGCAATATGTTTTTGTAAACTTTAGCAAACTCAGTCCAATTAGTATATTAGCTTATCACCAGAAACGTTTAAAACGTTAAGATACAGTTTTAGCTTACAGTGTAGTTGGAGCCATTCTTATCATTGAGACCCTTGCTTGATTCCCTGGTCCCGGAACCAAACCCCTACTGAACATTTGTGGTGCTCATGAGCTGCTCATGAGGCAACAGTTGGCTATATACAAAACTTGGGGCTAACAGGCCGTGTCTGAATTGTTTTTTATTTTGCACTACGACGCGTGGACGTTATTGGCGCGTTATGGTATTCTAAAAACATTATAAATACCGTAATATAATAATAATTTCAAGTAATTTATGCAAAAAGTGCAATTCACCTCACATATGTACATCCATAGCTGAGTTCAAGCACGTAATTAAGGCTTTGTTAACGGTGTATTGAATTTAATGAATGTGAGTTCTCGTGACCAACGCCGTATGTTCATAAGGTCCACTGAAAATACACAAATGCATACTGGAATGATATTTTTCAATGGATTCCTAGGTTTTCGGGGTCAAGGACCTGCACTACCCTTTACGAATGATATTTATATCAATTTATTGAATTATATTCTTCATTAAGTATCTATATCGTCTAGTTTGGTACAAGAACTGTAATTTTTAATTAGCACCGTTCACCGCCAACTGGTGCATTGGCTGACACGAAAATTACGTGTTTAGTAATGTCGATTGCGTCCTTTGCGAAAACAGTTGTAATTTTCGCTGTCAAGACTTTTATGTAATGTCTAGAACAAAGTCTATGGTTATATAGACCTCCTTGGTGGTTGTTAAAGGCTTTTTGATTATGATCAATCCTTAATGGTTATGTTATGTTAACACAGAGTTGAATAATAATAATTTCAAATCAAATATTTTACGTACCAGAGTGTATTATTGCAAAATATTTGAATTTTAAAACGCATATAGGCGCGTCCATTCACTAACGACCCCTCCCAATGAAATATGTAACAAAGGCGACGCGTCAACGCAAATTCAAAATATAACTTATTCAGTTTCGAAGGGTTGAAATGTACGTTCCGATTATGTTATTAGGGTAAATATTTACTATATACTGACTTATCACTTGTCATAGAATCGATTAGGGAAATTATAACGTCGGTTTATGTCGGATATTTAATGCGCTCATATTATGGCAATGTTTTTTATACCGGTAGAACCTTTGATAGGTACCTATATATTTCTGTTTACTAAAAAGTGCCGGCGTCTCCGTCGTCTTACTAAAGCGCTATCCACCACCACTTACTAGCAAAATCCTCTCTCTAATCGACTTACCTGACGAACCTGCTTGTATTGCTCCTCGAAGCTCCACCCAGCAGCGCTCCCCTCGGAAGAGGATGACGAAGCAGAGCCTGCAGGTTGAGCCGGTGGAGGGGGCGCGGGAGCAAGGAACGCTGGAGGGGCATAGAACCCCCCAGGACCCCCACCGGCCATGGCGAATACGCTGGGCGTCGAGAGGGGGGCGCCCTGGGCCAGCGACGCCAGGGACGAGAGGTGTGGGTGTAGTGAGGTCTTGAGGGACTCGAAGTCGTCCCGGACCTGTGAAAGAAGATTAAGCTTACTACAAGTTTAAGTCATTATAATTAATGAACCGGGCAGTAGGTCTGCGTACGGACAGTTTTTAAACATAAGGGTTGCTTTTAAGCTTTACATGAGTGAAATAGATGAATGTCGGCGAGCTTTCGTAATTTACGATCGTTGTAATACAATCACAAACCTTGATCTCTCTCTCCATCGGTCTCGGGGAGTTGTTCCGTTGATGTTGGTGGTTCAGGTTTATCTGCTGATGGTTCATGGCGTGGTGTGTCAAGTTGTGCTGGTGCGGGTGAGGAATGGGCTGGAGTTGTGGGTGTTGCTGGATGCTGGGAGCGTCTCTGCCCACGCCCTCGTCCGAACTCTCACACGATTGCTCGCCGGAAGACTCTCCCTCCGACCGGGCTGACTGTAATATTTGAAATTCCGTTAGCTATTTTTTTAGGTATATAAACAAAACGAGCAAACGTGTTTGCGTTGCCGACCCCTAAGGGCCCTTCTCTTGCTCAGTACTATACCCTGTTTTGAAGGTATTGGAGGTCATATCGCATTAATAATAAATATTAATTCATTTCAAACAATTCAAATTCCACATTGAATTTTTGATGACCCTTAAATATATTTTACACATTAGAAAAACCCATTACTACAAATACAAATGAATAAAAACAATAGAAGAAGTAAAAAGCTTTAAAATGCGTGTTTACCACGTTCAGAAATAACCAAATTGCTTTGTAGACGTGAAAAGATTACCTAAATAATAAAAATATAGAAACATTGCAAAAATGGCTCATTTCCATCATAATCGCGTATAATGACACAAGAAATGTCCTTTAATAATTACATAGACAGGTGTATCGTAATTATTTATAAATGTTGGGAGGCGTCAAGGTTCTGCTAAAAATATAACGTTTTATTATTAGGCTTTGGTAATGTAAAATTTTTGTCATTACATAAAAAGAAAAATGAATTCGAAAGAAAAGACTCTGATGTATTTATCCTACAGCTTCGTGACTTAAATGACGTGTGAGGTCGTATAACTTTTATATAAATTGGTTCAATTTCAGCGAATTCGAAATTACAATATCACTTAATAAATGAACCTTCTATATGTTGATTGTCTCCTAGTATAGATATTCTTTAGACCGGAAATTGAATTTCCGGGAATTAATAATTTAACAATGTATATAATTTATTCGTTGACCGGTAATTAAATGTAAACAATTCGATCTTCGGAGAATTGTAATCAATTGTTTCTATTAGAGCAAGTAATTAATTTTCCAAATTGTAATCACAATGTAATGAAAACGGAAATAATGCGATTCACTCTTATACAAATCCAACCAACGCTCGGCCGACGAATTCTCATATTATGGATAAGTACGGCATATGGCGACCACGGGAACACCTGAAGGCTCTCATTACAGAGTTATTTCACTTGTGGTAAACTCCTGCGCAACACAAATTATAATATAATGCATTTCGAGGCTGCGTTACAAGATTGCAAGTTATATGGCTTTGTCTTATATGTCTTATATAATACGTAATTTCATCTCACGTTTTTAACGAAATATACGTTTAAACTGCATTTTTGTATACCCACCGTTTAGTTCAGTGGGAGTCCATTAATCAATTTAGTACTCTATACAGTTGGCATATGATTCTAATTATTGAAAAACAAGTGAATACGTCGCAAACAAAAGTGGCCATTGTACGGAGGGAACGAGCCCGCCCGCGGCCTCCAATTACCACATTAAAATTATCATTTCATTTCGATCTTTTATTTATTATTCGCATTATTATATTGTGGAGTCATTATCAGTGAAATGTTTCGTTCGGATAAATGCTTCGCTCCAACGTCACGCGACCCCGATTCCCTGATTTGGGGTTCTCTGAGAATGTTATCCTAACCCATCGGTCAAATGTCTTTTTCGTTGTGTCATACGATGAAATATGTCAATCGTTGCCTGCGAGTTCCAAATCAAGGCCGGAGAGTGTATTTGAAGAACTAGCGGAAAAGCTTTTTAATATGACGCTGCGAGCTTTATCAAGCTTTTACCTTTTGTAGCATATGTTTGTTTATACATGTTTTTTTGTGAATTCTGAAGCCATGTCTGCCTTGTAACTGTGTTAATATGATGGTCTGTTAGCTATTTAGAAGTGTATAATTGGATAAAGAGAAGATACCCTAGTGTTGAATTTATTTATAGTTTTTACTGGCTAAGATACTTAAGGAAAAAATAATAATTCCTTCAAGTAAAATGTCGATAATCGCTACGGAACCCACAAATCCATTAAAACGATTATAAAACACGACTTTCTCATGGTTTCGACTGCTACTGAATTCCGACTTTTTTTACGCGGCAATTTAATATAAACGCTCTATCGATATTATGATATATGACTAGCTTTCGCCCACTGTTTCGCCTGCATTTCTATATAGGATTAAGTATTGATGGAGTGAAATATGTTTGCAACCAAATTGAAGAGATAAAACACTTATGTTGGGTAGAAGGTCGATCCATTTTTCTTTTTGCAATGGATTAATTGAAAATGCTTATAATTAATGGAATCAAGCGTTAATTTGTGGAATGAGTATCCGTAATCTAAAATTCTAATAGACTAATTTACTACTGCGCGGAAAATCGAACAGCGTTACTACAGGCAACATTCTGATGACGCTCCGGTGTCGAGCGAAACGTGGTCGAGTGTTTGAGGGTATTTTTGCCAAGTATTGCTATAAGATCGGTCTTAGAAATTGAAAATGTTTGTTTCAACAAGACAAGTTCGATAGACCAACCCAAAGGTTTTGATATGGTTTGCTTCTATACCAAGCAGTGAAAAAATAATTAAAAAAAGATTTTGATATGGTTTCTAACAGTTAAATTTTCTCGATAACACACTTTTGATATCGTTCATACGAATATGACACTTTAACCGACGCTAAACTATAATTTAAACGATTATCGAGTCAACGAGCTGCGGTTCACAACGCGTGCTAACGTCTTAAGTAAACATAATCGCTCAGCTATGGGCTTTTGTCGAAATCGCTCGTGATTTTATAATATAAGAACCGTTAATGTTGACTTAACTGAAACACTTGACCGGAATTCCTTTTAATCCTCGACATTAAACGATCGAAATTAGAGTAAGATAAAAACAAGAATAGCAAATCGATGCCTTTTAAAATATTGAAGATAACCTAATTTCTCGAAGCGCAATAAACTGTCGCCTATAGCATGGCCTGTTAAGGGTCATATTACAGTGGCAAATAAATCAAATCAATGAAGGTAAAAATGTTTACACTCGTTAAGCTGAATATGAGATTACACAAACACCTCCGATGATCAAACTGAGGAGGCCGTGGGATATTGAACCTTACGTTCGTGTCACGAAAGGCTCTATTTGAGAAATGGCGGACATCTAATACTTGTGATAGAAATCATAATCGTGTGCGAGCGGCTTTTATGAGGCATAATCAAATAGAAACTTGCAATGAAAGATGTCGTGTGGGGTATGCGAAACAAATATGGAATATCGTGCCAAACGCAGACCCCTGGCGGAGGCGTGATTTTGTAAGACAGGAACAAAAGGGTTTATACATTGGCATGATGATGTAAATCTTCGCACACACGATCCCTGGAACATTTATTAGCGGGATCCGTCACGAAGAGCTTTGTCCACACATTAGGCGAGTTAGCACCCGGATCTTTGCTACTATTTGCCCAACCAGGGCTATGTTTGCCTAGACCGAGAGCTCCGCAGTCGCGGCAATCAACGCGTTCCTTCAGCAAATTTACCAAAGGAATTTCTGATTGTATACCTTTCTCGGAATTCGCATATTCCGCCGTAACTTTATGATATTGCCCATAAATCTTGAAGTATGCTCTTTATGGCGACTATGAAGTTTTATATAAGGCGACATAAAAGCACTCATCGGATGCATTTGAATGAAATCAAACAATGTGGCCGAGCCATGGATCCAAACACAATGTTGCAGGCGATAACATCCAGCAAACATTAGCGGACGTAAAATAGCCGCCAATAAGTCGAAGCACGCATCAAAAGACGACAAAGCAACAGGTTCTGCCTCGACAAACAAACCGTGTTTGCATTACGATCCTGGCTTCATTTAATAATTCTCGGGAACTAAAAGCCTTTGAACATTTCATCAGATGACCCTCACTGTTTGCACATACTCCTGCGTCGAGATGCTAATGTGGACACAAGGACCTGTATCGGCGATCGGCCATCGATGCTTTTATTGTCGGTCATCCCTTCCAATAAGCGGCGTCTAATATTTCACTTTGTCGCCAACCACATTCTCCAACAACAGGCTCCTCTCGACTGTGAATTCCTACGCGAGCTCAGAAACGCCAGGCAGCCGTAATCGCTCGGAGTGAGCCAAGTATTTGAGCAAAACAAAAGGTGATAAGAGGTAAATAACCTGACTGACCCATTGACGGCGTGACGCCGCGCACAAATCACACAGCAGTAGACGTGGCGCGCGCTCAACAGCTGTTAAACGCGTCAAACGTTTTGCTAAATATTCTAAGCGCCTGTTCCCGTACGGTCAACCATGAACAGCGTACGTTTACGGGTCATGTCGTAATAATGATCGTTTTCGTGCATTCGTTCGAGTCCATCAATATACGAGGCACGTATTTACGACTAATTAAAGGCGTAATTTTATTCAAAATACCGAAACAGCGGTAAATAGAAAGAGATCGTGTCGCTTATTGTGATGATAATTATATTGTAAGACAAAAACTAGAAAGCGGGCTGCGGAAGATGTGCCTATCTGTTAATTATTGTCACCGAAATGGCGTCGGCCATTGTAAATGACCCAAAATGGCGGGCTGACAAATCGCTGGGTTTCGTGTACATCTCGTTTGATTGACGCGTGCCAGATTCCGGCGTACCTTCGTATTATTTATTTACTAGTAGAAAGTGCAAATATAAACGAGTTCTATTAGAATTAAGACTGCGGTGAGCATGTTTGCCTCAAGAAAGCGCACCGAACATCGATGAGCAATTAATACAGAGAAGGGACAACCACGAGTCTATTAACGTAATATTTGACAATTGACATTGGGAAATATCGGAATCGTTGAGACAATTTCGAAGCGTAGCAACGTCTGTCAAATATTGACATTTCTCACGCGACGTCGGCTCGTGCCAACACACCTCTGCCTTAACTTATCCCATTCCTTCCGCTTTTCACACAAATAGGTAATAATCGATTGGTTTTATTGCGTTGTAGGCGCGGTGCTAGCCGCCTCCAGGGTGATAGTTCGGGGAATCTTAAAATGTAACAGGTCGCCTGCCCGTAAAGCGTGTCTAAGCCAAATATGAAGAAAGGAGAATGTTTACTCGAGAAAACCATAATTCTACATTAGACATCGCATACGCGAAAGATGTTGAATCGTAAATTGACGCATCGAATAAAAATTGTGCGAATCGTGTATGTGACGCGCGCTATTTGCATTCGATCCGTAAAACAAACATTGTACGAAGCCTTTGTGTTTTATTTGCGTTGAATCACGGAAAGGGAAAATCGAAAATCCACGAATGTACTTAGATCATCTTTAACCTTAATATGGAAGAACGAACCGGGTCTCTTTAAACATTATGAGATAAAAATTCTGCGTATTTAGAGATCGTTGCGTTGAATTATTAAAAAAAATGACATCAGTCGAAACGCCGAACGGATGTGGTCTTTATTTGTCTTGAAGATGGCTGACTTACGTCATATCCCACGTGAAAACCCTGTAACGAAGGCTCACTTAAGTCAAATTCATCTTTAAATCTAAAAAAAAATTTTTTCTTTTTTAAACCCCGGGAATTCCCCCCCCAGGGAAAAAAAAAAAAAAAAAATATAATCGATCATTATTCGCAATATTTCCTGTGTTTTAAAGAAATTACCATAAAGCTTTACTTCAACCAGTAAAGGGCGGAAGATTTCCTTACGGTTTATTTGTTTGGTTGATCGTGCTAAGCTCATAAACTACTTTTTCGTAAAGAAAAAATTACTACTGTGCTAGTACATTCCAAATCCCATTAATCGCATACTAAAACTACACAACTTCGTGTGGTAACCGAATAATAATTAAATTGCCGTTTTCTCATATATTTGTACATTAGTCTATAGCATATAAACAATGGCACCACAAGTTTCGCTAAACCACCGTTTAATTACCAAGCCGCTGTGGTAATCGTAAAATAACTAAGGCCCTGACCACAGATAGGTCACCATAATGTAACGGATACTACACTGTAACTGTACTTTTAAAAATACCTACAGAGTAAAAATAGCTGATGTATTCCACAGAGTAGAACGCGAGTCCACAGATAAAAGCAATTGTTTAGTACAAATGACTCATAAATTACTTGAAATATTAAAGATCGAATTATCAATCATGGCCTGTATCATTGACCACAATGTCACGTATCGACGTCCCTTCATACCATCATTAATTTGATTCAAATATGACGACTATCGATTCGAAGATACAGGCACCCAAATAAATCACTACCATTACTGAAGGATATGTTTTGACAAATGTGTAATTATTTTTATCTCAATATCGATATATTTCATAATATCTTTTATTCGAGTGCGTTTGTCAAGTGTATTAGCACTCATAGTTACTGAATTGATCCCAATCCCAACTCACCGGTGATTGCATAAAATCATACTGAATATTAAACAGTTAAACAATATTGTATTCACCTGCAAAAGCAAACACGGAGCCTCTTTCCAAAATTCTCATCAATGTAAATATAAGAAAAATCAATAAACCCTTCTCGGTCCGTTCAAACATTTGGATCGTAATAAAAAATTCGAATCGTTACTACCTAATCGATCGTATACGATCTGTCAACCGGAATTTAATAAATAGGTTTATTCACCACAGAGCATGTTTTGAATAAATCAAATTAATTCGATGACCGATCTGAATAATCTTGAATTCGTTATTAAGATCGTCTCGATAACAATGTTGATTTTTTGAATGACACCAACAGACACATAATGGTTTATATCTTTAGTATTTATGTTAGGAAAATGATGATCTTCGAAATAGGATCGGTTAAAAGGATTTTTTTTAATGTCAAGTTGATGAATATTTAGCAGATTAAAACCTTAATAGGCGAGCAAAAAACTATCAAACACAACACTTCGTGTCATCTCCGATTAAATTTGAAACCCCCGTTCCCCGCGGCGCAGGCGCACCCAATTTACAAACAATACTCAACGTGACTTTCTTGTTTTAATTTAGATTTGCCTCATCTAAAAAAAAATACATTGTGACATGTGACATTTTCTAGAAGAAAAATTTATTCAAAACAAAAAATATTTAGTATTTTTTTATACTGATGAGTTTGTAAGTAGCGTCGCCTTAGCTTGTTGGTTGACGCCGCTGATTTTAATTTTAATTCAAAATAAAAAAACGTAGGTCTAGGAAATTTACAGTCATAAAGAGCAAAATAAAACATTGTGGTATCATTTGTCCTTGACACATAGTTGACTTATTTTAAACTTAACGTAATTTTGTACAGTTAACTATGTTTTGGTATGTTTAAATATCTATTCCACACTTGTTATGATTAAATTTAAAAATTGTTAAGAATGTTTAATATGGTATGTAAGAATACCGTAGATATAAAATAAACAGTTCCTAATATGTAACCATTAATTTAATAGAAATGTACATTTATTAAGACATACATTTTCATATTATATGCCACTCTGATATTAAAGAATTACATGCCGAAATCAGATAGTACGTAACATACGTAGACATTGATAATTAATGATTAATTCTGAAACATTTGACATGAAAGTAAGATCGTGGCTTGAAATGCCAGACTCAGATGCTTCGAATAATTGATAAATCAATGCAGCCTTGCGAGAAAGGCACTAAATCAACGGCTGATCGCGTTTTGACGTATAGGAACATGATCACACCACTAGATGGCGGGATAACCACCTGTCAGGCCCAACTGTCAAAGTACAAATGGCGGCGGTAAAGAGTTTTGATATGAATTGATTTATTTTGAAGATTTTGACTTTTACGAGTGTAATTATGTACTTTTTGTAAATTGAACCACGGTCTACAGATACAATTATAGAAATCGACATTTCGAGTACCCTTATTGAGCCAAACTAGGAATCATTTTTGACAAAAGCTCCGCTGGATAATATTTATTACGTTTGACAATACAGGAGCATGAGAGCCAGACATGCTAATCCAGTTTTAATATCAATCCTGGAACAATAGTCACCCACGCTGTCTGGAGTTGCAATTTTAACTAATTTGCATACACAGAAACAAAGTGCTTCCTTAATTAAAATCTTCATACAAAAGTGAAGCGCTTATACATCTTTGAAGATTTGTATTTTTTTATCAAATCGCAAAAGTTGTTACAAATTGGCCCTGATTTTACTTTATTGCTTTGACTTAAGTATGGACACATATTTTAATTAAATAAACGATCACACTAGAATTTATCTCTATTTGTAAATATTCAAAAATCAGCACGGCAGGGTGATGTCAAATCAACTAATACTTTCACAGCTATCCTTTCGTTTTGAAAAAAGAATATAGACCCTACTACAAAAGCTTAAAAGCCATATTCCGTTGATGTTTGCTCGAAATTGGGATGTTTCATCTTTCGCGAGTTCAGACCACACATGGTGTTTGGCGTGAAGGAAATCGAAATGCTACAGGTATCCTTTGAAACTGAACATCTTGACTGGCTCCTTCTACCACGATCAGACGTTTAATGGCAGCGCAACTCTGCTATGTGATTATGATGTCTAAATACATTTATTCTTGACTAGCCTATTATGACTATTTCATTATAACTAAGTATTACAAATAAGTATGTAGTATATATATATAGGGCCCTAAACCAGACTGAAATTGATCGTTTTTATAATATCAGACGAGACGTATTGAACACTGGTCGTGAAAACATCAAATTCACATTTCCAATTGCGTAAAGAATGCGTATAATTACCGTTTTTTTTTTTTCGTAAATTAAACGCCAACCTTAATAAAACAAGTGTTCGTATATTGACTGATGCTGTTGACATAGATCGCGGCTACTTCATTTATATTATTTAATTAGAACCGAAAATCTGTCCGAGTGTGGACTTAGTTTATTTACGTAATATTCAATGCGCACGTGAAAAAAGGGAGTGAATTTTATTGAATCGATTATATCGCATCGTTAAACACGATAAGACAAACTTATATGTTTATACGCCCATGTTTAATGTGCAATAGTAGCAATTATAGCGCCAAATATATTTAAAAAATATCTTCAGCATCATATACTATCTACGACGGTACGTAGCAAAAGCACATATATATAGGTATCAATCGGCATAATATTTACGATAAAACATCCGAATCAGTATTACGTTCGTACGTATAAGCTAAAGGATTTATTTCACGTTTGTCAGAAAACATTCAGCAGTCGTGCTAATAGACATACCACACTATTTTAATATACCGAAATGTATAAAAAAGCGACCGGATTCCACGGAGATACTAAACAAACTACTTTGTTGAATCGACCAGCCCGACAAAAACTTATTTACATTGAACATATAAATAAAGGGAATTGGTTTTGTATATATTAAGTGTATCTCTGACGATGGCATTTCTTGTATATTATACAAGTTTCCTGCGGTTCAATTAAATTTCCTTCAACTCTCCAATCAATTTGAATCAGCAGTTCCTAGTGTTGTACAAATAAATAACACAAGTCTGGATTCAACATAAAAAGTTATATTTTCAGGATAATTTATATAAAATGTAAAGTTTGCGACGAGAGAACGGCGACAGGAAAGGGCGCGGCTTAGTTAGCGACGCTTCGAGGAAATGCAAATATATTATACAAGTATTTTTATTACTAGTACATTGTATGTCTTTAAGGATATCCAATCTCGCGGCTTATGTCAACGATACCCCGTCTAGGCTTTACTAACGGATCTGTTTAGTGCCGGAATGTTAGATATGGCTCATGTTTTTGCTTGACATGATTACGATTTAAAGAAAAACACTTTATTAACTGATTAAGTTATATATTTTTACAAAATTTAAGTATATTTTACATTATTTTATACATTTTCGACGTTTCGCGTTCTATACAGCGTGCCTGGTCACGGTAGACTGAAGACAAAAGGTGTTGATTGTCAAAATAAGTGTCACAGCTGCAGAGAGGTTGTGTGTTATCTGTATTTATTGCCACGGAGTTGGTATCGACTGAAACCGGATGGATTTTTGCAAAACTGGCTCACGGTGTCCTCCATTTTCCCAGATTATTTTTCGTGACATTTTAGTTTAGATATTATTGGATACCAGGTGTTTGATAAAGTATTTTTAAATGAGTAATAGTTATGTTAATAAAAGACAACATTATGATTACGATTGTATTGCGACGGATTTTAGATGTTTTACGTATTCTTATGATTTCACAGAGTGTGGTCTAGGACCACACATGCTTAGTAGGGGCAATTAAGTGTCAAACTGACAAGTGGTCTGAAGTGGACAAATACGGGGGCGTAGGACGGTAGCCTGAACCAAAACGAGTCTTAATTATTTCGTTTTCTCGTATATACAAGGATGGATATATATACTTGGATTAAAAATCATTTGGATTAAAATCAATTGAAAACATATATAATGTATAAACTATTTACTGAATTGAGGAAAACCGGTTCACAGTATATGAAAACGCAAAATTCCACGTTTATTTTATATCTGCATGTGCTAATAAATATGGCGATAAGTCATTATGATTAATACAAATACGAAATCTAATGCGCAGTTAGATACTTCGTTATGAAAATGGCGAATGTAAAATTTCCACATATCCAATTCACGCTTTTCCGCGGCTAACGGTTACGGAAAGGTCAAACGGTATGATAATTAAATGTATCTTTAGTTTTGGACCAATTTGAACTATTACTTAACCAAAGAACAAAGCAGCACTATTTTTTTTTACTGTTTCCTCTCGTTCCGTCAAACTGTGTTTATAATAAAGATACAGTTAAAATATAGAAATTACATTTAAGGCTTAATGTAATACGACTTGGCGTTTATAATTAGAGCTTCTTTTTTGAAAGTTTTTGATTAATGTGAATTTTTTAAAATTTTTTTAATACATTTCGCGTATATTAGTATATAAGTAACAAATAAGCAGAGATGTGGCAAAGAGTTAAACCTTCGCCGGGACCACCGATGTTTAGATCAGCAAGTCAAATGAGGTGAGAATTTTGAAAGTCATTTGGTTGCGTTCAGTGATAGAGGTATTTAATGAAAGATATAAGAAGGATGGATTATTTTACGGTTACATTATTTGAACATGTATATAAACTATGATATAAGTTGATGGCGGGAATAAATATAATGTGTGAAATGTAAAAGCAAACCGACATCATCGTAAAACAGCTTGAAATAGGCGTAGGTCGGAAATAAATATGAAAGTAGTTTAACTTAAAGTAATTATTATTGATTTAGTTAGTTAATATAATTTACTTAACCTTGCTTATATATCGATAAATAACTCACATAAGCACTAATTGATTAAATAATAAAGAAACATAAATGAATTTATATTACATTATTCGAAATGTTCAATCAGTTTTCAACCCGCAGAATGAAATTCATGATTCGTGTAAAATTTGAAAAGTATTTAAATAAAGTTGAACCATAAAGCTAATATAATTGAAATTCGCCAATCACATTCCCGATACAAAAACGTTCACAGCCCAAAGACCGAAGAACGAAGATCGAAGAACGAAGAACGAAGAACGAAGACCGAAGAACGAAGAACGAAGACCGAAGAACGAAGGCAGAAACAAACGAAGTAAGATATAGAAACAGACAAAAGTCCATTTAATCTTTCCGATCACGTAAACGCGAGACGAGAGCAGTTAAGGCCGATAAAGGCCTCACTCAACATGCATGATGTATGAAAATCACGTATCCACAACAATTAACTGAGCCATCAAATAAAAACTCTTTTGTAACCTTGTCGCATTAACTGTGTGCATTGAAAGGCATGGAATAATGTTTTATGGTATGCATTTGGGTTAATTAATTTTTAACGAACTCTAATAGGTTTCGGATTGGTTGCAGCTGGTCAAGTTTTGTGTACATTTACCGGTTAATGATTCTTGTATATGTTTGTAGTTCTCTTAATCTCCTACGTTGACATCGTTGACGGTTAAAAAATTTGACAGTTGTATATAATATACTGCGCATATAGAAATTAATTCATTCTTTTGTTAACAATAATAAAATTTCAAAGCGTAGTGCCTAGCGCAACTGAATAATATATATTGATGAGACTTTAATTTTTAATCCAAAAAAAACACATCCTCATAAAGCAATAATACCTCGTGTTATTGTACCATACAGAAATCTGAGTAGAATGCTGTGAATAATTAAATGATTCGGATCGGTTTCAGCGACCAATCGCGGCTCGTCCCGAACCAAAATGGCGGGTAATATAACGATTGAAACATTGTTACCGTGTCACCTTCAGTATTTAATTGCAAAAGGCAATTACAGATATAATTAAACTCGAGATTAACTTATATTGCATACATTATCTGTATTTAAATTGATGTGGTATTAGAATGGCATAAAATTGTGATTTCTTTAAAGGATATACTGTGAGTAAATTTAATTCATATTCTAATAAATAGAACTTCTATTTTAACGTGTCAATATCATTTTTATTAGAAGACAAAATGGCGCCAAAAGCACTCGAGTATTTCTTTTAAGATACGAATTATATACTTTTTTTTTTAAATTGTGAATCGCAGATAATATTTTTATTTTTGACATAATATTTATAAGTGCATGAGTCAACCGAGTGTCACGAGATTTTTAATCTTTAATGTCGGCTGACGACATTGATTTGATTTTATAAAACAAATTATATTGTTATAGACGCCTAGTTCGCCTTAAAAATAACGTTAATAATTAGTAATAATGTTGTGTTCTATAACCAAAATTGAAGCCATTTTTTCTGAAGTTTGACTTATTTCAATTGAAATAAATCGTCACGCTTTACATTGGTCAGACTGTAAACCCGTTGTAATCCGGTAAAAGAGTATTACAAATGAGTGGTATACAACGTACGCAGCTATCCTATGAATATATTAAGCTAAATCTCTTTACAAGTAAAAACTTCGAATGAGTTTCTCGTGTCGGAATAATTAGTGTCCGATTCAAAGTGTCACTTGTAAAGCCAATGTTAGGGACGTGCCAGGCGTTATTTTGAAAATCTATATTTACATTTTGTTATTTTTTAATTTTAATTTCGTCGCTTATCGATAGTGCTAAAAGATTTATTACTCTAAATAATGTAGATCAAATTTTGAGAAAACATTTTGACGTTTAAAGATATAATGATTTTTGAGAAACCGTTACTTGAATTGTATTTCTACTATGACGTATGCATCACTGCAAGTATGCTATAAATGAGATTTTAGCTGCATTAAATGGCAACCCTGGGCCAAAGTTGAGCAACGGTAAAACACTTTCTCGAGTACAATTGATAATTACAAAGGATCGCCGATCCCGAAACATCTCGTTTGCATATGAAACGTTTATCGTTCAGAGCATAAACTGTTTTTTTTTTTTCTATTGACGATGCAGGACAAACCTTGGCTTCGGATTTGTCTCATTATAGGTAAGAACACAATATCTATTTGTTTGTGAAATCTTAATCTTTTTAACACTGAACGATTTTCACATTTTCTTTACGAATTAATGATTGTACCTATAATAAATGTGAATGAGACGGACAAAGTTCTAAATTATGTTCAATACAGATAATGTAGGTGGTTAATAGAATCAGGCGTTACTTTGCGTAAGTCCATAGTACAAAACCCTAACAGACCAATCTACAAGCTATACTGCGCCAATATAACACCGCAGTTTTCGCCCCGTGACCACCTCAGGATGTAGCCTCTACGAACAGCGTTCGAACGCGGAGTTGCCGATTAACGCAATTATATGTAAAGAAATCTTTTCATAAGTTCTGTATATAAAAATCACGGCCGCCACGTTATAAATAGCGGCTCGTTAATTACCGTCTGTAATCACATTTCGCCAAATGCGTTACGACACATGTCCCATCCCTTCGCCGTTCTAAATTTAAATTTTTAGGCGGGAGCGTGCCTCTCGATAGTCGTTTATAATTTATGGTTCTTTGTCGCCTATCGCATTATAGTACGCGTATTTATTTTAATATCAAAACAGCGTTTGCAGATTCCTATCTAATACCAAAAAAAATTACAAAAATAAAGAGGACGTAAGAAAAATATTTCGGTAAAATTCTATATAAGAACGGAAGCATTAGCTATAGCAAACGTGCTAAGCCTAAATGGATAATCAAAAATTATCAAATTCCAACAAAATCATATATACACACAGAAATATAATTAATCTTAGGACATATTTGTGAAAAGCTCAATTCATTTTAAGATCACATTTCATTATAAATCACGCTAATGAATGTTGAGTTTTAAATAGATCATTGAGATGGTCCCTTGATGGTTTTATGCGTGGAATTTTCTAGGATTCAATATATTCAAATATCATTTAAAAGTCCTTTGTATTGTCCTCATCGTTATACAAATAATAATGGCATAGTGTGAGTCATGTAAGCGTTATGTGAAAATGGTTTTGCTAAATTAATTCAGTTATAAGCGATTCCCGCCTAGAACAAATCTTTATTGGCTCTTGAATGAAAGTGATCCGAGATCCGTGATCTATTGTTCAGCAGTTTGACATATGGTGATATTTCGAATCGATATTTTAACGCCATTTTGTCTGTCATATAAAACCCCGTGGCAAGGACCAGACACAATTAAAGCCCACTCACGAACCTCTATACGAACTCGATTTTATTGTGAAATCGATTCCCACGATTATATCAATCGAGTCGGGATAACTGCATAATTGGGACGATTACCAGCTACTGTTTCGCCGCAGGCTGAGATCACTCAGGTATTTCAGTCAATCAATGTGATTTAGAATTGAAATATCACCATTTTTCTGCACGATCTGGCGCGATGAGGCCTTCACGCCATTACTTCTTAAATCTACATACTAATATAGAGAGATAGTGAATATAGAGAGCAACGATTTAAGTAGGAATTAACAAATAGATATACAAATAATATTAGCACGATGTAAAACACGATTGAATAATCAATTTTCATATAATCAATGTGTAGTAAAGATCGGTGCAAAGACTGAAGCGTGTCAATCAGGAATCTTCGCTCAAATTCTCACGATTGAACGCATCACGACAACAATCCAGGGTGCTGTTTTTATCTGTTGCGCATGCGATTCTATAGTCTATGGTCGACCTGTATAACTATATTTTCTAATTATTATGGTCAACGTACTGAAGAAGAATTTTCTTGCAGGAGACTCAGTTTTAAACACCTATTATTGGCATAGATGTCGACTGTTCTTTAGACTATTTTGAGACGACTTTGACTTTATTCAATTACAATTAAGCTGTAAAAATGTCAATAATGCAAATTACAACTTATATACCACCTAATTCAACAGTTTGCTAAAATCGTTGATCAGACAGGACAATAGTTTTATTTATAGTTATTCTGTTTGGATAGTCTACGTGCGTGTTCCATCCAATCAAAGTAGAAAATTACTGTAATTTTATCGAATCGTTCTTTATGTAGCGTTAATTGTAGCAAAAACTGAATTCAAATTGATTAACCTCGAAAATTGGTAGCCGAGACAAATGGGCAAACAATTATTTAATATTTCCTACTGATATTCTTAATGAGAGTATTATCTAAACACTATTTAAAAAACTGACAAAACAAGGTGACATTTTGTCAAAATACACACGAAACATTCGTTCCGTGACCGGCGAATGAATTTCTATCGTTATTAACGCCGGTGTCATAATTAGAGGATAGCGGGCAGGTCGCATATAACTAGTCTTAATAGTTATAATGGACGGAGGATACGCCATCTTGTTTTGCGACGGGAAAGTGGGCAATTACAACCCGCTTCTTACAATCATGATATGCAGAACTCGAATTGTCGCCATTTCTTCTGCGCTTTTATTTATAAGGAAATTATAATTGCACTCATTACAAACTTTTCTCGTTTCCTGATTAGTCCAGTGCATTCCTGATCTGTTTATACCATATATTAGAATGCATTAATTCAGCTCGCAATTTAACCCGGTGTATATTCCTTGACCATTCAAAACTATTTACCCGAAGCAACGATCCTTCACGATACTTCAGCTGCCCTAATATACACCTGTCCTGGCCGCTTTTATTTCCTCGGACGTTTTACCACTCAACGACCACCCTCAATTGAGCCCTGAGAATTCTTTATCCTACCCTCGTCTGCCCTGTTTTGTGGAGCCGTAGGAGGGTGGGGTAGGTCACGCTACGCTGTACGTTAGTTTTAGTGCTAGCTAAATAATGAAGAGGTTAATTTGATGTGTTCGAGACTTGTGTTTATGTGAGGTAGCTGGATTGAATGAAGCAATTATTCTTAGAAGCTCCCATTCATTTAATCATGGAGCAATCAGCGCGATGGTCACTATGCTGGACTGGACTTGATTGCGTTACTTAATCCAGGAGATCGTAATGTGACAAATAGAATCCTGCAGGAAAGCGAAACTGTATAAATTAAGAAGAGAATAAAAATTTAATCTACAAAAACAGAAGAACTTGACTGAGACTAAAAAAAGTGTGTAATTTCACCAATTACTAATGAATGTATTTCTCTCTTGTGTAAGCATCCGGAACTAAAAGCAAACTTATACTAAACAAGAAACGTGTGTGAACTGAAAGACAGTTGTTGGGTATGCAAAATCATTAAAAAGATCTAATTATTTCTGAGTAATTTTATTATTATTGTGAGTAATTTTATTTCGTATTTAGTTTCTTTTCACAAATAATTAATAACAGAAGTGTCCGATAGCGGTTTGTATCAGATTTCTAGCGTCTCAAGGGAAACCTATCAACGTCGACCGCCTAATCAATGCCACAATATCAATATGACTGATTGTTTAAAAAAAATATTATAGTTTCAAATCGATTAACGATGCACAATTTTCGTTAAGCAATAGTTAATTAACGCCCAATTATTAACACAAAAATTTGATAAATCGTGTAAAAAATACAGACGAAAGATGGCTTATATCACAGATTATAAAACTTGTAGTGCTGCTCATCAAATCAGACGTCTCAGGTTGCCACAAATCAATATTTAATCCCCTGTTAATATCAATTTACACCTGAGGAATTGAAGGAAAGTGTAATACAACGGCTATTCTATATCAGTGTTAGCGAGTTTAATGTAAATACAGATATAATTAATAGAATCAGGCGTTACTTTGCGGAAGTCCATAGTACAAAATCCCAATAGACCAATATACAAGCAGTACTGAACGCTGTTCGTAGAGGCAACATCCTGATGATGCTCCGGTGTTGGAGCGAAACGTGCGTCGAGTGGTTGTGGGTTTTTCGCGGAATACTGCTTGTATATTGGTCTATTGGGATTTTGTAAATACAGATATTAAGAAATTGACGACAAAATTGAGGCAATAATAAGGCGAATAGAGGAATCGATTTCCGGTCAACAATTATATTAGTTGTGTTAACACCTAGTTTACCGAACGTGTCAATTGTCATAAAAATATTAAAATTGAAATAAAATTCTCCTGTCACTATATTGGTCCGCGATGGACTCCCAAACTAATTTGATTTTAAATTAAATTGGCACACCTTGATCAGTCTGGTCCATCTTAAGAGATAGGATAGGAATTTTATTTTATTGCAAATTATTTGTCTATAATTAATTAACAGTCTTAATTATCTGTTTACTTCAAAAAATTGTAACAGATATCTATACTTTTCAGACTGAATTGAGTCAGTAAGCAATAGATGGCACTGCTACGGAAAACAGACAAATGTGACTAAATAAAGTATTTGTTTCATTTATAAACATATGAAAGCTGATATTTATTTTTATTGAACTAAAAAAAACGATTACTAGAAATCACATTTATGGCAAAACAACATGAGCTATCAGTAGTATTATATATAATCGTATAACTTATAATGGCGGTTTTTAAGTGTCAATTGTCACTACACCCTCGTCACTTTAGACAACAGAAAATCACTTTTTTCTAAGCGAATGAAAAATGTATATTTACAGCCAACAAACATCCCGAGGATGCTCCGGTGTCGGGGCTAAACGTCGAGTGTTTGAGGGTTTTTCCGCCGAGGATTGCTAATAAATTTGTCTAATACAATTGTATGGACTTCCGCAAAGTAATGCCTCATTCAATTAACTAAATTTATTTTCGATAATTGTGTTGATGTTAGTTGTGAATCATCTTGAAATATAACATCACGTATTATAATTACTTGAGTTGGAACCAAAAAAATCTATTTATGACGCAATCTTCGGTTTTAACCGGTAAATAAAGTCAATCGGTATATTTATATATTCGATGCCTAACGTTTGTTGTTATGTGGTTAAAATAAAAATTCTATTTAATATTTATTCACTGAATTACAAACTTACAAGTTTATAATTGAATATTGTCGAATTGTTTACTCCTGATAAGAATCATATCTGAAGGGTTGGTTAGTTAGGGTGGGGAGGTATTAGTGATTTGCAATATATTTTTGTAGACTACGTTAATAAGTAAATCATAATTAAAATACGATTAGCATTTTCCTGGTTTTCCCGCCTAAATGGTGTCTAAATCACCCACAGAGAAGTATTGTTTTGTACCGAACGCGTTATTTTGAACTTTCTGAAATTTACATATAAAAAAATCTATTAAATTATTATTACTAAATATAAAGAAGAGTCAATAATTTGTAGTTTTTATATTCTCTTGGATCATAATAAAATTGCCTTTTAACTGCTAACCTGAGAGCAGTTGACAATTGACAATTGCACAGAGCACATAGACATATCGATAAAACCGAGCGCAGATCTCACACATAGTGTCTCGTACTATACAAGAAACACGTTAAAATTGATTTGAAACTTTTCCCCACATATCTGTAGGCACGCCAATATTGTTCGCCGACGCTAAAGATAAATATTAATTTTGAGTAAAATATTCGTACAAAAGCGGCCATTAAGCTCATAGTCTCATGGGCGGAGCAGAATGATTGATAGTACTAAGATGCAGATGTGGATAATTATAAAGCGCATCTTTCCTTCATTCTCGGTCAACGGAGTGTTTCGTTCATCTGCGAATTATTTTTATATCATAGAAAACAATGAATGAACGAATGAAGCGTGGTAGCATGACTACTATCAGTCGTCAACCTAATGACTGGGAAATCGAAAAATATACTTACAAATAAAATTGAATACAACTTGATATTTTATTGCATTGAAAGAAATAATTTGTCAAAAAGAGACGAAGAAGACTAACGAAAGAGCCCTTTATCGAGTAAAAAAATCTCCACAGATAATACGAGCAAATCTATGGCTTGAGAATGACAAGTGTCAGATTAACGCGCGCCAGTAGTCTTATTGACCACCTCAAATGTTATTGACATCCCTGTCAGTTGCTAAAAAATAAACGAGACAAAACATTCAACTAAACAATGAATAGTATGTTTTTATCTATTTATAAGAAGTCGTTAAAGTCGTATTGATTATTTCCGAGGTCGAATTTATAATTCAAAGAATTTAATGTATCATTAAACTCTTTATAATTTGCGTTTATTCCTTATAGCATGCGGGCGGAAGACGTTTGCCTCCAACAATGACGGCATTAGAAACACAACAATGATACTTATTTGTCTGTGACGCGTGCGTCTCGGGAACTTTAATCGTATGAAATTGAAAATTCGATCAAGAGACATAATGTTCAACGTAAGTTGATATTGTAATTCGATCTGTGTGCGTCACACAAATCAGACGCCGCCAGCGGTTGAAAACGTTTTGGAGGTATAACTATTTGATATTTCGAGTCTTTAGCTTTGACCGAACGCAATTCAATACGACTACTCAGTTGTTTTTAACGTACGATTTGTGTGTTCTTGTAACAATCCATTGTTTTGATGCAATTTAACATTTATATACGTTTAATATTGAAAGAGAAACACTTTGTTAACGGATGAAGTTGTGTATTTTACAAGAAAAAGTCTACCGTGACCACGCACGCTGTAAAGCACGCGAAACGTCGGGAAAATTTTAAATATCATGTAATATACTTAAAACTTGTAAAATACATAACTTCATCCGTTAACAAAGTGTTTTTCTTTAAAGTTATTTGCGTTTGTTAAATTAGAACGTATCAATTTTTGTTTTCATTCTGTAGTACTAATAATTAACCTATTCTTCGTTTGTGTTTAGTTTTTTTTTAATTTAAAGCTCTTTGTATGTGTGGGGGCTGGCAGCCGCTGTCCAAGACAGTCGCAGGCTTTAATTAAGGTTAGACGTGCAACGATTCTAATATCGGAACGCGATTATAATTTTCATATGTCTTCGCGAAGCCCTAGAGGACGCTTGATACCAGTCTCGCTTTACATAACTATTTCTATTTAATACGAGAAACACCTTCCACATATACTAGCTCTCGCCTTCGGTTTCACCCGATAAAAGCTGAGGCGAACCAAAATGAAAAATAGTTTCAGCTTTGACTTAGAGCCTTTATCCTAAAGTCTGAAGAGGACTAATAAGAAAGAGTACATTTCTGCTTAAATTGAATGATTTTCAGTCAGTAAAATAACAAGGAATTACTGTCACGAGGTTTGTCCGCGATGGACTCCTAAACTACTTAACCGATTTTAAATTAAAATGGCGCACCGTGGGCAGTCTGGTCCAAATTAAGAGGTAGGATAGCTTAGATCTTTAATTATAGTCGCAGTTTTATTTTATCGCAAATTATTTGTCTATAATTAATTGACAGTCACAATTATCTTTTAACTCCAAAAGGTTCTAACAAATATCGATACTTTTCGACTGGATTGAGTAAGTATTTATTTAATTATTTATTTACTAAGTAATCAATAGATGGCACAAAGGATTAATTGATTAACTTAAATTAAGCATACTTTTATTGTTGAAAACGCTTTCGATTATAAACATATCCCCGCACACTTAAAGCTGACAATTATTTTTATTGAACTTGAAATATGATTGCTAGAAATCACATTTTTGGCAAAGCAACGTTTGCGGATTAGCTAATGTAATTGTAAGCGATATGTAATACAGATAACTTAAAAGTTACCGCTCAAA
This sequence comes from Pontia daplidice, assembly GCA_963693355.1. NCBI lineage: Eukaryota > Metazoa > Arthropoda > Insecta > Lepidoptera > Pieridae > Pontia > Pontia daplidice. The sequence goes on along the minus strand of CAVNZL010000138.1, from coordinate 389,555 downwards.
AGTTAAAGCTGTGATCATACTAAGAGTTAAATCTAATCAGAGCCTCCACAATAATTTTCCTAAATTTATACATATTAGAACGAACTATTTACATATCGATACTTAATTGATATTTTGGCTTTAAATTCGGCAAAATACTTTTAATTAATTAAAACAATCGATTCTTCATGATAGTCTTCGTTACTCTTTAATTCAGTGGGTAATATTTAATATTTGAGATAGTTATATTTAATATTTTATGTAATATTAAATTACTGTTCTGTTTAATTAACGTAAATAAATAAATTTAATATTGAATAAATGTAATCTCGACTTTCAATTAAAAAAAAAATCCTCATCACTATATCTGGGATATCACATCACTGGGATTAACAACCTGCAACACTAGAAATGTCTGACAGACCACGCCCGCTGCGAGACGTCGGAAAAATTTAAAAAATAATTTAAATTTTCCAAAAATACATAACTTAAATCCGTTCAAAAAGTGTTTTTCTTTAAATGAGTAACAGTTATGTTAATTAAAGACAATAAAATGTCAGACTGACTCGAATCAATAATCGTACAATAGTAAAATTTTTGGAATCGCCTCAACGTCACAACTTAAATATTAAATTAAGCTTTATAAGCTTCATAAATTTACTATTATTAAAATAAAAGTATTCCTTCTGTATATACAAAAAAATAAGATACCCGTAGCAATTATTAAAACATTAACGATTTTATATTTCCAATTAATTGACGTACATCAAAACTGAACTGTAATTACGATAACTTTAAGTCTATATTTGATTAAATGTTATTCGCACAGAGCGGGCCCCGCATGCAATAATTAATTCCCTATAGCCATAATATCGCATTTTTCTAATACTGATTAAATTGTTGGTTAACGGTTATTTCCTTCCTTCATTAAGTCACTTTCCCAGTATCAGAAATTATGCCGGTCAATAGTTTATATGATTTTTGTATTTCAAAGGAGCCAATTTACATGATTCAACGTCACGTTATAATGGCGTCTATTTGTATAATAGGAAAGTACAATGTGATATAGAATTCTGTGCAATTAGCATTTTCTAGATTATATCGGCTACAGATAAAACGAAATATCACGATTAACGAAAAGTTCACCACAGAATATGCAAACTGATCTTATATATTGTCTATGGTTTTACATGAATCCTCTTCGAGTTCAGTGTACAATGGACATAAAATAGTAAATATAAAAATGGCATATTAAATTACATCATAACTACATTTTAATCCAATATTTTCCGTTGTGCAGGTAGATTATTATTTATTGGATTCTAACGATAAGGTTTCATTGCTCTGATTTGTAATAATGTATGTTTGTTATTTTATTTTATAGTATTTTATAATGTAAGGCTTCCTGTAATGACCGGGTACAATTTAACATAATATATCGCTGTGTAGACTGCCATTATAGTTATTAATCCATATTAATGCGTATATGCGTATAAATCTTACTAAAACAATAGCAGATGTAATAACAATATTTAAAGATGTTTCTTTACAAAATAACTATTATTCCATCTGCTACTCTATCGCGTATAAAATGAATATTTGTCATCGTACTATTACAACCAATTAGTTTTACACAAAAGATGGTTACAAGCGATATTCAGGTCGTCTGCGATGAGCGATGTAAATCTTAATTATTACGTCTAAATTTAGAATGAAACAAATAAATTTAAAATATAAATTCAGAATGACTTATGTCAAGTCTTGGATTTTTGGCGCCAAGTTTTAAGCTAGGAGACATCTAAAAGTGCTCAGCCGTGATTGAAAAACTGAAAGAAATATTTCGTCGCTTGTTAAAACCCGTCTGAACACCACGAACCCAACCTTTCCTTTATAAATATTGAATTATGCGATTCACAAGAGAATTGAATATCAATGAGAGACGATTCAGATTTGTGTAAAGATCGGGGACAAAGGTGAATCTGACGAGTCAGCCATTTTATTTGTATGCAAATGACGTTCGCTTACAAATTATAATCGACATAAATGACAAAAGCCAATCACTAGTCGAGTTTACGTAAGAGGTTTTTTTATTGAGCCCAATAAAAATAAATATAAACGGAATGTTATATTTGCTTCTATTTCTTATTTGCAGCAAATTAGACATTAGTCGGTTAAGCAAGGCTTCACCGCATTTCAACTTATTTCACTTTGAATAATTAAACGAGGATGTATTACAAACTCTTTCGTCTCTTTCTATAAAATTATTAATTAATTAATTGTATTCTTACGATTAATGATTAATTATTGAGACCGGCCATCAGTGTGAAGGTCCATGAGCATCAGATGAGCTTTATAAAAATCCATCCATACTATAATTATTATTATTTACACCACAGAGCCGATTTGTATATTTGAAAGCACCAGTCAGAGACATTTATTTTATAAAAACATCAGGATACATTTCACACATGGTCGGTTAGCATTAAAGTAAGCTATTAATAGCTTGTATGTTATAACACAACAGATATATTAAAAAAAAGACCAGCAAGAAATATGCTCAACATATAAGTTTTGACCGTTGACATCGGCAGAGACATCATCTGAAATTATGAAATTCGGTAAAGGATGTCCAAAACTGTTTACATTCCTCACACCAGAATGAGTAGGCACGCGACCAGGTAGCAAGATAATAGATTGGCACCTGCCCCAATTGTTGTGACACGCGGGCTATTTCGTTATCTGCTTTTTATAAGACTCAAAAACATCCTTACACTGTGAGTCATCAGTGAAAACAATATTTACGAACAGTGATAGTAGCTTATTGCTATCAACCTTAAAATCGAAACAGAAACTAATCTTTATTCGACTACGTTTGCTTTAATAGTTAAAAAATGTTGTATAAATTAACCGCGTCGCAAATCAGTGTTGTCACCACCGAAAAATAGATTCCGGCAAGATGGCCAATTATTTCATTTAATACAACGTAGCGGTGACAGGAAAAGGAAGCCAGCTCTAACTTTAGCCGATTGTGCACTGACTGACATCTAGATTTGATTAATTAATTTTTGGCCTTATCCGCCGCAGGGCTGCCAGATGGCGCTTTGAAGTCCGTCAAAACATTCATACCGCAAATAGTCGCGCGTGCACTATTGTCGAATTTAACTAACTGGAGGGTCTAACTACAAATGTAGGTTTGCGCGTTAAAGTGTAATCGAAATGGCTACAACTCTTTCACAGCAAATCCCTGGCGGGAGATAATAAATCGTGCGTGCGCTTGGCCTCCCGCTAGATGTCGCCAGCGTCAGACATATCGCTGAATAAATGATTAACTCAAACGCTATAAGTCCAGACCGAAATAGTCGCCTAACGACGTTTACAGGTAGATGAAGCCGTCAAATTGAGCTCCGTTGGATCATTAAAATCAAAGTTATTCTAAGAATATACATCATTTAAGTGTACAATGTACTGATTCGTCACACGCGGGCCGGAAGGCCTTTTATTTTTGCACATGGTAATGTTTGATTTCATAGACAATAAAACATGTGGAATGGCGTATTCATTGTCTTTTATTCTATATACTTATTATGATAATTTTTAGGGATAATGTAATACTATGCGACGCTTCATTCATAGCTTTAGTTTGGTACAACGTAAATACTTTGGAAACTATAGAACATTCTTTGACTGCAATAATTTTAATGCGTCACACAATATTTGATTTAATTGTTATAAAAATTCACCCTAAACAAGGTATCTAAACCTCGAAATGCTAACACAAAACATAGCTCGTTAGTACATATCCAAATGAATTGGGGAAATAATAATTTCCGTTAAATAAACAATACTAAGTCGGCACAGATGTTGGAAGGGTCGTCCTTTCATCCCGCATTATAAAATCCGGGACAAAATTTTGTTATTAATAATCATATCGGCGCCATTACGAAAAACCAACCGCCAGACACATGTGCAGATCCTGTCGACTTGAAGTAAAAACTTCTTTGACTATGATTCCACTTTTGAAAGTTACAATTCCAATTTTAAATTTTATAAATTGTTGTCTAATAAAAGCGGTAAAATAAACAGACTACAGCAATTTGTACCTAACAAATCCTCTTTTGAATGCGTGGTATTTTAGTTGCAATCTGACCATAGAAAACTCATTGTTTGGTTATTAACAGTACATGTATTGTCTAAAGTCAGGTAAAAATTATGTTTTGACATGAATTGGCAGGCGCCCTTACGGAAACAATCGATTTTTTACCTGCAATTCGTCATTAAACCAACATTATTTTATTTAGGTGCACAAGTGAATGTTCGGAGAGAGGCTTGAGGCCTAAACAAGACAACGTAACATAAAGTTATTTTATTAGTCTAGAACTCAATCTGTATAAATATAGTCTTTCAGCTAAAGTACGTCCTTAATTTCTGTTTATGAATATTTTGTAGCCATTGATAGACGCGAATTGATTAAATTGTTGATGGCATTAAATTTCTATGTGGTAGGTATATTTTAAGCAATTTCTTCTACCGTACCTCACGTACCTAGTACCTACAATATGTTCACAAAAGGTGAGATTCACTCTTAAATCACAACAGAAAAATGACAAACTTTCAAATATAAATAAAGTGTAATTTTATCAAAAGAATTAATATTAATGATCACTATGTGAGAATTAATAATTAATATAAAACTACCTACATACAAAGAATATGATGAGAACAATTTTAACTTGGTTTAATTAGGAGATATATATTTTGAAAGTAGTAAATCAATCATCCTTATTAAATAGCTCATTGCTTCTGTTAATTATTTTAATTGAAATAGCATAAGATATTAACTTATTTGTTGAAAAGTCTAACAATTATACTTAAAACAACAAGTCTACATGCCTAAATTAATTACACCATCATTAATATTTGAAGTAGTAAACATAGCCTATATAACCTATTTTAAATATACAGATTATACAAAGACACATTAAAGAGTTCTTATATGAATCTCGTTAGGAACAGATTATAACGAATTCTATCTTTGTCATTTAAAGTACGACATTCTTTTGTCTAAGCGTAATCTAACCTATACCTATTATTCCGATTTCCGACGAGTTGCGACCATGTCGAACTAGGTTCTGGATTCAGCCGTAGCCACCTAAATCACAATGGCAACTTACTAATGATAAAACACTTACCACTGGGCTATCGTCTCCGAGATCAGAGTCACGGTCGGCGTCTGCCATGGCATACGCCGGCACCGGCTCACGATTCTTAACCCGAATCTTGGCGGTTTTAAAGACACGGAATAAAACGCCACGGCACGTGTCCACTGGCACTCACGGAACATACGAGATGCGATACGTGTGTCGCGTTTGCGCGCACGGAATGGTGTGAGGTTCACCGGCGCCCCTCGGAGCAAGCTCCGCCTATAGGCGTTTGCGTCATGGCGAATCAAACGCTGCTATCAAATTGATTCCGCGCTCCGCCTCTGGATTGTTTTTATTCGAATCGAGATGAGATCGCTCGATGTTTAATTGTTATGTTAATGATAATTATCATGTGATTATCTGTACATTTAAAGCTTGCGTTTTCGTTGAGCGCGATACTTTGTATTGTATTGTATTAATGTTTTAAAAAATTGTAAAAACAATCATTAGTTAGCTAAATATAATTTATTGGAAGGATACGAACGATCTAAGTATATATAACTAACTTTAAATAACTCGTATTTAGTGTAAGGGTAGTGTGTATAACATTAATAATTTTATCAGGACATATTTTTACACACGGTCGATTAGCCCCTATTGGGACCCACCTAACAGAACTGATATAGATATGAATATATAGATTATTAATATAAAAATATATAAGTATGTATAAAAACTACGCAGCCAATATTATATATTTATCTACCTATTTAACATGATAAGCATTAATGAGGTTTTTGTCTACTCTTAAATGTATTAGTTAAAAAAGCATAGCATAGATAACAAACTAATGATATTAAAATTACAGCTTTACCTGGACAGTGTCAGTAATTTTTCCAAATTTAAAATACAATAAAGTAAACGCATCACTGGATTTCCCGCCTTTTTTCTGAGAGTAATCTTGATAGTTGGTCATTTATTTTTGTATAATCGCACTACTGTTGTTTATCGAGACAATTACGGCTTTGCTTCAATTAATTAACATTAACATTACCCACGTTACCAGTATCCATCAGCGATCAGGACGACAAACATTTTAATTACAGTCTAATTGAATTATTGATAGTGACGCCATCTATTGTCACAAAGTTGATTATGTCGCTGGATTCTTTAGTACTACAATCTAGACTCATCTGATTCTTAAGTCATCGGGATCTTGGGAGATGTTTCCAGCCCAGCCTGTACCATTTGCCAGTAAGTGTAGTGTTTAGATTTATATATAAAAATGTCAGGAGTCTGCGTATAGTGATGTTCTGTAATGAATTTGGCAAACTGGAAACTGGAACCTTCGTAACCCTGCGGATCTCTAAGCCCTACAGTTGTGCCGTAACACATTAATAGTTAAATAATAAATAAGTACGGCAAGTCTACACCATGATACTTAAGGTAATAGACGGAGCCCTACGGGTAGGATCAGAAGTTAAGGATGGTGGGGTTTTCTCAAAGCAACCTCACCTCGATAATAAAGGACTTAAAGGTTCGCCACTTAAAGGGGATGCGAGAAATTAATAAGCCGAAGCAATATTCAAATCTGTTTTATTAAACTGAAGAAACACTTTAAATATAAATCACATATATACACACAAATACAATAGTTCGTATGTGAGTTGTTGGTGTATCGCGCATCTTCAGCAATAATATTTAGAACAACCGTGTCAGTAGTGACGGTTGCTCCATGTTCAATGATATCTAAATACAACCCTTGCCTTGAAGGTTTTGGGATTCTGAACCAACTGAATAGACTTGATATTTATGGTACTTTAAGCTCTATCTGGCCTGAAGCTCAACATAATTTATTTAAGTTCTTCAATGTAATTGTACTATTATTATTTACATACGAAAAGGTAATGGCATAAAATCGACTTAGAGTTCGCT